>CM059428.1:6844903-6982403 GCA_030390025.1 Squalus acanthias
GCATGGCTGGGGAGATGGTGCCCCTGATAATCAGTGGGGGAGATATGCTGGATTGGTGATAGTCTTCTGATAGGAATCAAACATCCCTTTTGACTACATTACAACAGTGACTACACTTCAAAAGTACTTCATTGTCTGTAAAGTGCTTTGAGACGTCCGGTGGTCGTGAAAGGTGCTATAGAAATGGAAGATAAGATGTTTCCTTGCAAAAGGAGAGAGTAAGACCTGAGGTCAAGTTACCCTAGAGTCTTGACCTTTCATGTACACGTCCACCAGGTCAGTGTAAGGACAACTTTGTCAGAAGCAGGTAACCTACCCACACTCACAATCAGGGGAATGGTGGATGATTTCATTAACCAGGCAATGATATGGAAAAAGAAGAGATATCGGTCAATTTAACAGCAATAAATTAGGTGACTGGACTAGTTATCAAATTACCAATTGACCCAGCATCAATTGCCATTTGCGGAAGAGAGTTCCAAACTTCTACCACCCTTTGTGTGTAGAAGTGTTTCCTAATTTCACTCCTGAAAGGTCTGGCTCTAATTTTTAGACTATGCCCCCTAGTCCCAGACTCCCCAACCAGCGGAAATAGTTTCTCTCTATCTACCCTATCTGTTCCCCTTAATATCTTGAAAACTTCGATCAAATCACCCCTTAACCTTCTAAATTCCAGGGAATACACCCCTAGTTTGTGTAATCTCATCTTGTAATTTAACCCTTGAAGTCCGGGTATCATTCTGGTAAACCTACGCTGCACTCCCTCCAAGGCCAATATATCCTTCCTAAGGTGTGGTGCCCAGAACTGCTCAAAGTACTCCAGGTGTGGTCTAACCAGGGTTTTGTACAGCTGCAGCATAACTTCTACCCCCTTGTATTCTAGTCCTCTAGCTATAAAGGCCAGCATCCCATTAGCCTTTTTGATTATTTTCTGTACCTGTTCATGACATTTTAATGATCGATGTACCTGGATCCCCGAAGTCTCTTTGGGCCTCCACTGTGTTTAGCTTTTCACCATTTAGAAAGTGCCCTGTTCTATCCTTTTTAGGTCCAAAGGGGATGGCCTCACATTTGCCTACATTGAAATCCATTTGCCACAGTTTTGCCCATTCACTTAATCTATCGATATCTCTTTGTAATTCCACGATTGCAGGTTTTTAAACATGCTGTGCCTAATATGTATGCGTGATGGTTAAATGGCTTCAAACCATAATTTTCATACTTAAAGAAGGAATATATGGCGTGAGTTCTGCACTTTCCGTGTGCACCGACTGTTAAGGATGATTTCCACGCAGGAGCCTGTGTGCACAGCGTAAGTGGGGGTGGCGGGGGCGGGGTGGCAGGGTTGAGAAAGTTGTATAAATAATTAAAAACAAACACATAAAAGCACCTTGCAGCAACCTACCAGGCAGCTGTAAAGGCTCGGTTTGAGGGATGAGATTGTTTTAATCTTTTTTTTCAATCTTGCAGAGTCTTCCAGTAAATAACTGCACTCACTCCAAAGTATTCCCTGCGCTTTTTATAGCCAAGTACTGCGCTTGTCAAATAAATATTCACAGTGTTTAATTACAAGCTGATTGATGTCGGGCATCGGAGATTTCCGTTTCCTGATTGGCTAGTGATAGGAGCACCGCCCCACGTGATCCCAGGCAGGCTCACGCACAACGGCGCGCCCCCGGGATCCGTGGGCCACTGCGCGGTGCACAACTCCGCAGCATTTCAAAGCAAGTTTCCGTTTGGGGCCTCGCACCAGGTAAGTGCGGATTTCGGTCGGAGGTCGGAGGTCGGAGGTCGGCGGCGTACTCCTGAGCTACGCCGCCGACCGCAATTTCAGGGCCGTTAGCTCTCCTTTGAGCAGAGCAGATTAATACAGGTGTTCAAAATTCGGAGAGGTTTGGATACAGTAAAATAAGCAGAAACTTTCCACTGGGTGGAGGGTCGGTAACCAGAGGACCAATGTTCCCTTTAAGCTGCGGGCCGTGCGGTCCCGCAGCACTCCGGGCGCCCCGCGCAGCCGGTGAGCCAGCTTTTAAATTGAAAAAAAAAACGCCCATGCGCGGACTTTTGAGTGGGTCGGGCAGCCCGTTAAAGGGGCCGCGTGGCCCAGAAACAAATTATGGGGAACATTGCAGAGGACACAAATTTAAGATAATTGGCAAAAGAACCAGAGGGGAGATGGTACTAATACCCCTACAGGAAATTCCAGGACATCGATTGGTTTCCGCACACGTTAGCCACTCAGATGACCAAAAATAAATGCACAGCCAAAGAGAAAGCCTGGTCTGGTTTGGTCATAACATAAGAACATAAGAATTAGGAGCAGGAGTCGGCCATTTGGCCCCTCGAACCTGCTCCGCCATTCAATAAGATCATGGCTGATCTTCGACCTCAACTCCACTTTCCTGCACTATCCCTATATCCCTTGATTCCCTTAATATCAAAAAATCTAGCGATCTCTGTCTTGAATATACTCAACGACTGAGCCTCCACAGCCCTCTGGGGTAGAGAATTCCAAAGATTCACCACCCTCTGAGTGAAGAAATTTCTCCTCATCTCAGTCTTAAATGGCCGACCCCTTATCCTGAGACTATGCCCCCTAGTTCTAGACTCTCCAGCCAGGGGAAACAACCTCTCAGCATCTACCCTGTCAAGCACTGTAAGAATTTTGCATATTTCAATCTTACTTCTAGATCCCACAAACAATAAGAAGAGATAGATGAGATATATTGATTACCAATGGATGAGTCTATATGGATTAGTCTAGCAGTATCATTTGTGGCCTCGGGTATTGATCGATTTCTGCCATTTGGTTTATAGTAAAATTAGGCAGCAAGATCTCCACGCTTCATTGATGTCTTGGGAGCTATGAACAAATAATTACAAAAACCATCGATAAAATGGGTGGATCACAGATTGGTAAATGGGAGCAAATTAGCAAATAATTCACTAAAGAAGACAAGTTCATTCCAATCAAGGATTTAAGGTGACTTTAATGCTTTCATGGGGTCATTTTTAAAATATCTATAGAATGTGGATCCAACGCTCAAAGTGGTGAGAAGCAAATGTTTTAAAAGCAACCTGCAACCTAGACCCTGAATCGTGTGCTGTGGACCAAGTGCTTTGTACTGCACCTCCCCTTTTGCGTTCTCAGGTAACATAGAAACATAGAAACATAGAAGATAGAAGCAGGAGTAGGCCATTCGGCCCCTCGAGCCTGCTCCGCCATTTGATGAGATCATGGCTGATCATCCAAATTCAGTACCCTGTCCCTGCTTTCGGAAAATTTTTACTTTTTACTGGGAATCACATCTGTGAACAAGCCAACGACGACTCGAGTCCAGATCACGTCATGTATCGTGACATAAACCCAAGATCCCGGTTGAGACCGTCTTCATGAGTGCGGAACTTGGCTATCAGTTTCTGCTCGATGATTTTGCGTTGTCATGTGTTCCTAAGGTTGCCTTGGAGAACGCTTACCCGCAGATCCGAGGCTGAATGTCCTTGACTGCTGAAGTGTTCCCCGACTGGGAGGTAACAATCCTGCCTGGCGATTGTTGCGCGGTGCTCGTTCATACGTTGTCTCAGTGTCTGCATGGTCTCGCCGATGTACCATGCCGCGGTGCATTCTTTCCTGCAACGTATGAGGTAGACAACGTTGGCCGAGTCACATGAGTATGTACCATGTACCTGGTGGGTAGTGTCCTCACGTGTGATGGTGGTATCTGTGTTGATGATCTGGCATGTCTTGCAGAGTTTGCCGTGGCAGGGTTGTGTGGTGTCGTGGTCGCTGTTATCCTGAAAGCTGGGTCATTTGCTGCGAACGATGGTACTTCTGAGGTTAGGCGGCTGTTTGAAGGCAAGTAGTGGAGGCGTGGGGATGGCCTTAGCGAGGTGTTCGTCGTCATCGATGACATGTTGAAGGCTGCGAAGAACATGGCGTAGTTTCTCCGCTCCGGGGAAGTACTGGACGACGTAGGGTACCCTGTTGGTTGTGTCCCATGTTTGCCTTCTGAGGAGGTCTATGCGATTTTTCGCTGTGGCCTGTCGGAACTGTCGATCGATGAGTCGAGCGTCATATCCCGTTCTTACGAGGGCGTTTTTCAGCGTCCGTAGGTGTCCATCGCGTTCCTCCTTGTCTGAGCAGATCCTGTGTATTCGCAGGGCTTGTCCATAGGGGATGGCTTCTTTAACGTGGTTAGGGTGGAAGCTGGAGAAGTGGAGCATCGTGAGGTTGTCCGTGGGCTTGCGGTAGAGTGAAGTGCTGAGGTGTCCGTCTTTGATGGAGATTCGTGTGTCCAGTCCCCATATCCCTTGATCCCTTTAGCTTTAAGAAATATATCTAACTCCTTCTTGAATATATTTAATGAATTGGCCTCTACTGCCTTCTGTGGTAGAGAATTCCACAGGTTCACCACTCTCTGGGTGAAGAAATTCCTCCTCATTTCTGTCCTAAATGGTTTACCCCTTATCCTTTGACTGTGACCCCTGGTTCTGGACTCCCCCGCCATCGGGAACATCCTTCCTGCATCTAGTCTGTCCAGTCCTGTCAGAATTTTATAAGTTTCAATGAGATCCCCTCTCAATCTTCTAAACTCCAGCGAGTATAAGCCCAATCGACCCAATCTCTCCTCCTACGTCATTCTCTCCTCATACGTCATAACCCCGCAGAGATGGATAACTATGTACTTCTAAGGGAATACCAAGCACAAGTCAGTTGCGACCAGAGTAAAGCCTGCTTCAGGACTCTAATCTATGCTTTGGGCAGTGCAAAGTAAAAGTCACACACCATCCAGACTTGGAAATATATCGGCCGTTCCTTCATCGTCGCTGGGTCAAAATCCTGGAACTCCCTCCCTAACAGCGCTGTGGGAGCACCTTCACCACACGGACTGCAGCGGTTCAAGAAGGCGGCTCACCACCACCTTCTCAAGGGCAATTAGGGATGGGCAATAAATGCTGGCCTTGCCAGCGACGCCCACATCCCACGAACTAATGAAAAAAAGTCGGTGCTTTAATTGTATAATGTTCCCTTGTTTTCCAATAGTTGAAAACAAATGAAGTTGGCTACATTTAAATATGCAATTTCTAATTGGTTTCGTTTATTACATAGCGTGCAGATTAATTAGGGTAGACAAAGGTAGGTAAAGCCTAAACAGGTACAGTATGTACAGTTGGATTAGTTTGGACAGTGAGTAGTTAGGTCGAGTGTGTCCGGCTGTTTAATTTGTAGTAAGGAAGTTTGATAGAAAGTTCTTCTCTTACAAATTAGGTTAAAAAGTTGACACAAGCTCAAAACAGGGAATCCTACTTTAACATCTTCACTAAAGTTATTGATAAAGGATGTTTAGCTCCACTGTGTCATAAAGTCATATAGCACAGAAGGAGGCCATTCAGCCCATTGTGCCTGGGCCGGCTCTTTGAAAGAGTTAATCAAATAGTTCCAGTCCCCCTGCTCTTTCCCCATAGCCCTGCAAAATTTTCCTTTCCAGGCATATATATCCAATTCCCTTTGGAAAGTTACTATTGAATCCAGTTCCACCGCCCTTTCAGGCAGCGCATTCCAGATCATAATAACCCACTGTGTAAAGAAAAAAAAATTCTCCTCATCTTCCCTCTGGTTCTTCTGCCAATTATCTTAAATTTGTGTCCACTACCTTAGCAGAGAGGACAATAACCAGAGGGCATAGATTTAAAGTAATTGGTAGAAGGATTAGCGGGGAGTTGAGGAGAACTTTTTTCAGCCAGAGGGTGGTGGGGGTCTGGAACTCACTGCCTGAAAGGGTGGTAGAGGCAGAAACCCTCATCACATTTAAAAAGTACTTGGATATGCACTTGAAATGTCGTAACCTACAGGGCTACGGACCAAGAGCTGGAAAGTGGGATTAGGCTGGAGAGCTCTTTTTCGGCTGGTGCAGACACGATGGGCCGAATGGCTTCCTTCTACGCCGTAAATTTCTATGATTCTATGATATGACCCCACTGCAATCCGGTAGGTGTCGGTTGAAAACCGCATGTTACTATACAATCCTGTGGAAGGGGGTTAGGTTGCTGCCTTTATTTTACCTGCCCCCTCACCCACTTTCCATTGAGCGCAGGGCCGTTCAAATTCCCCCATGACCTTTGCATTGGGGGTCAAAGTACTCGACGACTGGAACTAGTTTTTAAACAACAGTTGCGGTGTTATTTTTCTTTTTCAAAGTCCTAGCAATGTACCGAGGATACTGCACTTGGTTTTTTTTTCTCCCCCTGATGACCTTTGTAAAACGTTTCATTTTGTCCTGGGGGGATTTTTTTTTTCCAACAGATTATCTTCAGTTTTCTCCAGTAAAGCAATCCAAATTATTACATTTTTCGTTATTCTATTTTTTTAAACTCTAAATGAAATAAGAGGCACAGCTTGTAAGGTATCGAAGCTGCCCAGTGCTGTCTTTTCTATGTTGCTGATGTAATTATCACCACGAGTGGGTCTTATCAGATTATTTAATTTAAATTATACTTTAATAAAAAGTGGAGATCTACATGATATTTCTCTGCACTATTATCTTTCCAGCTATAACCATTAGGCAGTGCTTTTTAATTTATTTCTTTTGTCGTTTTAACATTTCATTGTAGGTCCCATTAAAGAGCTGCAAGTACATTTCCAGAACTTGTCTGTACTATTGCGTTGTCTTTTTAATTGGTTTCAAAAACATACGTGCAAACTGCATGGATAATAATGAGCGAGATGCACTAACAACATGATTTTCTGGTGTAGTGACCATGAATAACTAACTATAACTGGTAAGTATTTGCCATTCGTACTTAAATTATTATCGCCAGTAAAAAGAAAAATATTTGACGCTGAAATTTGAGCAGTCGCGACTCGTTCCTTCTTTTTGAAGGGGGCAAATAACAAACTTTATAAGAGAGAGCTACATGTAATTCAAGAAGCCAAGCATGGGTTACTTCACCAAGATGGCAATACTGCACCAACTCGAAGGACCAGGAGAGAAGTGAGGGAAAGCTGACATGACTGCTTCTTCTTCAGAAAGAAAGAAATAAGAAAGACTTGCATTTCTACAGCACCTTTCACGACCGCCGGACGTCCCGAAGCGTTTTACAGCCAATGAAGTACTTTTTGAAGTGTAGTCACTGTTGTAATGTAGGAAACGCGGCAGCCAATTTGCACTCAGCAAGCTCCCACAAACAGCAATGTGATAATGACCAGATAATCTGTTTTAGTGATGTTGATTGAGGGATAAATATTGGCCCAGGACACTGGGGATAACTCCCCTGCTCCTCTTCGAATAGTGCCATGGGATCTTTTACGTCCACCCGAGAGAGCAGACGGGGCCTCGGTTTAATGTCTCATCTGAAAGACGGCACCTCCGACAGTGCAGCACTCCCTTTAGAGACTTTGTGGTCTAAACGCCAACGTGTAGTCATAGGAACATAGGAATAGGAGAAGACCATTCAGCACCTCGAACTTGTTCCACCATTCAATGAGATCATGGCTGATCTGCAGCTCAACTCCATCCACCTGCCTTGGCTCCATATCCTTTTATACCCTTTGTCAAGCAAAAAATCTATCATAGTCATAGCCGTCTGCAGCTCATTTGGTGAACAATTACAGTATAGGCAACCATGAGGAAAGGATTCTAAGACTTCATAGATGCCCACAGGTCCATGTATATAATAAGGACATTCCCTGTACCCGATGGCATGCATGGAGAGGCAGAAGAGCAGTTGGTTGACACTCATTTTAAGAACAATTTTGCACCTTTATATAGCCCTGCACAATGTAAGACCTCACTCCTGAGATCGACAGGGTAATGGTTTGCACTTGAGATTTACGAGAAATTACACGAGACTCGTGAGTTCCGTCTTTAACATTTTATTGTCCTTAAGACAGGTTTAAAACCCCTATCACTATTGCTATGAATTTGAGCAGTACACCAATCCAATGGTGCTGCAAGAGATCATATATACAACCACCCACAGATGATCAGTCCAGTGTTGATTGTAGGTTCTCATAGGCGAGATGACTGGCCAGGCCACCTCCTTCTGACTGCAATCCTGATCTCTTTTAGTCACTGTCTTTTATAGAGTTCTTGTTCTTCTCCGTAAATTTCCATCATGCAGGCTGTGAGGGGCGTTCCTCTGATGTTCGGCTTTAGTTGTCTGAGCTGTCAATCTCTCAAACATACATATCCTGCAATCTGCCGACCGTTGTTATTTGCAGATGTCGTCGTTTGGTCAACATACACATTGTGCAAAACTCGTTAACTCGTGTCCTGTTTTGCAGAACTCCCAAGGTCTGTCTCCCCCCTTCAGCTACAGATGTCTCATTTCATGACCGCGGGGGCCCCCAAGGCCTTTCGCACCCTTTGCCTGAAAATCTTACTGTCTTTGTAACGCCCAAGAGTCTGTTCCTGCTCAGGGTCTGCTGCTTCCTTATCTGAATAACAGCTTGCAGCCTTCACAGCTCACAGTTGCAGCAGTTTATTTTACATTTGTTCAGCAGAAAGCCTCTTGGCCTCTCAAGGCATGCTGGTACATTAAATTTGGTCAACTTTTTTAAGTTTGGTCAAGTTACAGCAAACTTTTACAGCAAAAGATTACAGCACATGCTTATATTCTTACAACCAGAGGTGCCACTTCAGAAAGTAACAAGCCTATGATGAATCCCTAAAGGATACTCTTGGCAGTGAAGCAAGTCCATCAGAGTTCATTAGATAAAAAGGCAGGGGGCCTTCGGTATTGCCTAAAGCTTGACAATTGACTCTGTAGCCACCAGCCAACACCTAGGTGAGTATTTAGTCATAGAGCATATGCACAACCAGCACCATGGAGTGGGGATGTGCTGCACAAATTCATTCTTAATGACTTTCACAAGGCCTGAATAAGAAAAAGGTTTACTTTGTTTCATCATTTTTAATCCATTTCATGTTCCTGTGTTCCACTTTTGGAAGGGTGAAAAGGATCAAACTAGCAATCAGCACAGACGCACAAGGGTCCTTTTGTGAGGCATTGCTCTCGCTGTGGGATCTTGTGTGATGCAAGCACGCCTTGAAGAATGGCCCTATAACTCTATAGGGCTGATTCTGCAAACTGCATTCATGTTGAGCAAATCTCTGCATTGAAAGTGGAATCTCGCAACATTACCTCGATATTCGGTAATGCTTTGTATCTGCATTCCACAACTTTTTCCTCACATCTACTATTTTAACAGCTAATATTAGTGAACGAGTAATTTTGGTCCTCCTATTTTTAAAAAGACTGTGGCTCTTAATTTCTCTGAGGGTTTCTCCTGGTCTCTTGTCATTGCATTGGTAGGAGACTGATGGAACCCCACAGAAATGGTGTAGACACATTGGGGGAGAAATTCAGTATCGCCCCATTTGGGGCGCAATTATCGGCCGGGTGCAAAGATTAGCGCCCGGCACTAATTATCGCCACCGACTGCAAACTTGACTTTTATCGCCCCTGGAGGTGATTGGAGCGCTAAATCAGGCGCTTCACACCTGTCTTAAGGCGCAAAGGCCGAGGAGCGAGGCGCTACCTCAGAGCGCTGGCGAAGCTCATGTAATGTCAGTCAGCAATGGAACACACACACAATGGCACGGGCCAGTTCTTAAAGGGGATGGTTAATCTCACTTTCCATCCACATCATGCTAATTGCAGCCTTGAATCTCGGCCTGGAGAGACCTGCACATCAAATCTGCTGGAAAGAACAATGGAGAGTACCAGGCAAAGAGCTCAGAGTGCAGCCCCCACAATCTCTTCTAAATCGATACAAGGAATGGCAAATCAAAATGAACCTGCAAAGTGCTACTCAGTACCCAAAACTCCTTCACACAATGTTGAAACTCTCCAGAAGTCTCTCTCTCTCTCTCACAATGCGTAGTTCAAAAATGGCACCAACAATAAAAGGCAGGAAACGGTGACCTTTAAATAGCGCTCCCCCTTTCCCTTCATGACTGCAGAACGCTCCACTCAAACTGTCGTTGCTAGTGTCAGGCGGTAAGGCAAGGAGCGCCACTCAATATCCGCTCCGGGGCGATACCGGGGCGTTGCGCACTCGACTGACGTCACGATCTGCCGGCGCAGGAGATCGTGGCGGTAGTGTTTAACGCCGCCGCAAAATGTCTAGTTAATTTCACGAGCGGCGCAAACTTCGCCGCGCCTGGGCGCTAGATGCTTTGCGCCCCATTAGCGCCCTCTTAAGGCGCTAACGGGAGGCGCAACCAACTGAATTTTTCCCCCATTTTGTTTACACTATTTCTACAGGGTTCCACTGATAGCAATACCAACTTTCATTTATAGAGCACTGTTAATGTAGAAAAATCTTCCAACGTGCTTCACAGAAGCATGCTCAGGTAAAGATGGACGCCAAGCCAAAAAAAAGAAAGACTTGCATTTCTAAAGCACCTTTCATGACCTCTGGATGTCCCAAAGCACTTTACAGCCAGTGAAGTGTAGTCACTGTTGTAATGTAGGAAACTCAAGTTACAGCAAGCTCCCACAAATAACTATGTGATAATGACCAGATAATCTGTTTTTCTTTCATGATATTGCTTAAGAGATAAATATTGGCCAGGACACCGGGGATCACACCCCTGCTCTTCTTCAAAATAGTGTTGTGGGATCTTTTACATCCACCTGAGAAAGCAGACGGGGCCTCGGTTTAACGTCGCATCTGAAAGACGGCACCTCCGACAGCGCAGCACTCCCTCAGCACTGCACTGAAGCATCAGCCTAGATTTTTGTGCTCCAGTCTCTGGAGTGGGACTATGAACCCACAACCTTCTGACTCAGAGGCAAGTGTACTATCCACTGAGCCACGGTTGAGATATTGAGAAATGCTTTCAGATTTCACTCCAATTTCTGAGCTGCCTTAGACGCTATGTAAAAATCAATATGAAGCAGAGGCGCGATGGCAATATCTCCTTTAATTCGCTTCAGTCGTTCTCCAGTCAGTCCATTCTTGCTCTTTCATCCAAATATGATGGATTTAGCCGGCCTTATAAATGCTCAAGATGATGTACAAAGACTCTGCCCAATTGCTGTCTTGAGCCATGTGCGGTGCTGGTAGCATTTGAAGGTCTTAAATTATTGCTGGCATTGTATTCCTCTTTAATGTTCATGTGGCTCGGCCATGAAACTAGCACCTTTGTTCCTTGATCTATTCTCTTGTGTATTGTTGTGAATAGAGAGGAGAGTGATTGGATTTAAATAACCCGTCACATGGGTGAGTAATAGTTCTTCAGGGTGACTTGAAGCCTTTAACCCTGTAGCAGCTTACTTCAGCAGCACCTCCCATCCTTGTCACTGCCACCACCGAGAAGGATAAGAACAGCAAAGGCATGGGATTATCCCCTCCAAGTCGCACAGCATCCTGACTTGGAGATATACATCGCTGCTCCTTCATCGTCGTTGGATCAAAATCCTGAATTTCGCTGCCTCACACCATTGTGGGAGCAAGACCACCACAATGATTGTAGCGGTTGAAGGAGAAGACCCTCTACGACCCTTCTCAGGGTAACTAGCAATAAATACACCTTGCCAGTGTCACTCACGTCTTGAGAAAAGAGAAAAAAAGACTTGCATTTCTCCAGCGCCTTTCATGACCTCAGGAGGTCCCAAAGCGCTTTACAGCCAATGAAGTACTTTTTGAAGTGTAGTCACTGTTGTAATGTAGGACTCGCGGCAGCCAATTTGCGCACAGCAAGCTCCCACAAACAGCAATGTGATAATGACCAGATCATCAGTTTTAGTGATGTTGTTTGAGGGATAAATATTGGCCCCAGGACACTGGGGAGAACTCTCCTGCTCTTATTCGAAATAGTGCCACGGGATCTTTTACGTCCAACTGAGAGAGCAGACGGGGCCTCGGTTTAACGTCTCATCCGAAAAAACGGCACCTCCGACAGTGCAGCACTCCCTCAGCACTGCACTGGGAGTGTCAGCCTCGATTTCTGTGCTCAAGTCTCTGGAGTGGGGACTTGAACCCACAACCTTCTAGACTCAGAGGAGAGGGTGCTGCCCACTGAGCCACGGCTGACACTCACAAAAAAAAATAGGCTCGGAAATTCCGCAGGGTTCCTCCTGATCTTCCACGGTTACTTCTGGGGAGAGACTGGCACAACCCTAAGAGAAATGGCATAACTTGCTGAAAACGGCCGATAACGCCATTCCTCTGGATGTTCTGCTGGTATCTCCGGAGAGCAGGAGAATCCCCGTGGAATTTCAAGGCCAGTTATTTAACGACACCTTTGAATTTCACATTTCGTTACTTTGATGTCCATATTACAAAAAAGCAATACAGTCAATATTTGTGAGGTGGTACATTTTGGTAGGAAGAATTAGGAGGCCATGTACTCCTTGGAAAATAAGGCTGCGATTTCCCCTACCTGGGTGGGTGAGGTCGGTGGTGGGCCGTCAGCTGCCTTCATCCCGCTGCAAGGAAGATTTTTCCATGATGGGGCTTGTTAAGCCCACCCTGCGCGTTACCTGGCCCAATTAAAAGGTGCGGGTCCGGTGACGTCAGCGCTGACGCGTTTGGTGCCGGTATATTTAAAGGGGCCATGGCCCCATTTGATTTCACTTCTCATTTCGGACAGTTGAGCCTGCTGATACTGCTTCTTTAGCTGCAAGATGAGCTCGCAGTGGCAGAGGGCTGCTCTTCGATTCTGCGATGACTCCCTCCACGTGCTTGTGGAGGGAGTCAGCGCGCAAAAGGAGGTTCCCTGCCCTGCTATTGGCCGCAAGAGACCGCCCCAGGAGACCAAGGCAGCCTGGCTGGAGAGAGCGGAGGAGGTGACAAGCAGGTCTGTGGTGATGAGGACCTGGGTGCAGTGCCGCAAGCGCTTCAATGATCTTCTAAGATCAGGAAAAGTGAGTATAAAGCCACACTTACCTTCATGCTGCTGTGCCTCCCATCACATCCCCATCACTCAGCCTTCCCAACCCTACCCCTACCCCTGCACATCCTTACTCACCCCAACATCCCTTGCACCACCACCCATCCCTCTCTCTCTATCTACATTATCACATCCTCATCTTACTAAGCACCCCTCACACTCACCCTCATCCTAATGCAATCAATCATACCAACTAACAACACATAAGGAGGCCACTTGGTATTGCCACCCCACTCCATCATAGTCTCCCTCTAAAGATCTAACCCATCCATTCCTTACACTCATCCCGTCACTCTCACTCAACCTTCTGTTCTTTCCCTCCTTGCAGGAAAAGAGAGCCCACAACACGAGGGAGAGGGAGAGAATGGGAGGAGGCCCTCAATTGTTAGCAATCCTGGCCAGTGCAGGGGGGGCTGCCCTAGAGATTACTGGAGCAGTCGAGCAGCTGGAAGTGGGGGACGGCGAGAGGGGCTCATCAGAACAACCTGGTGACAGAATCAGCTTCCATACACCTACATGGCATTCATCAGTCACTCATATGGGGGCTGATGTCAAGCGAAATAGAATGCTCATCATGTGCATAGAAACATAGAAACATAGAAGATAGGAGCAGGAGTAGGCCATTCGGCCCCGCGAGCCTGCTCCGCCATTTAATGAGATCATGGCTGATCATCCAAATTCAGGACCCTGTCCCTGCTTTCTCCCCATATCCCTTGATCCCCTTAGCCTTAAGAAATATATCTAACTCCTTCTTGAATATATTTAATGAATTGGCCTCCACTGCCTTCTGTGGTAGAGAATTCCACAGGTTCACCACTCTCTGGGTGAAGAAATTCCTCCTCATCTCAGTCCTAAATGGCTTACCCCTTATCTTTGGACTGTGACCCCTGGTTCTGGACTCCCCGACCATCGGGAACATCCTTCCTGCATCTAGTCTGTCTAGTCCTGTTAGAATTTTATAAGTTTCAATGAGATCCCCTCTCATTCTTCTAAACTCCAGCGAGTATAAGCCCAATCGACCCAATCTCTCCTCATACGTCATTCCTGCCATCCCATAATGGTATCTGTATGCAATCTACATATGATATATCTAACTGCTCTCTTTACCACAGGTCCATCAAGAGCACCCCCCCCCCGCCGCCCCCCCCCCCGTCCAGGAGTAAGAGCGAGAGGACTCCTCAGAGGAGCCTCCAGCCTCTGAGGGCGCAGCGTCAACTCAGACAAGACAAGCCAGCACCAGCGCAGATGCAATCACCTCGGTGGGGCTGTCGCGAGATAGCATTGTCACCTGGTGTCTCACACAGCACACGTGAGCAAGAGCAGATGGTGGAGACAGGGACAGCAGTGAAGACTCCTCGTCGGAGGGCGCAGGACGCTCCCAGCTCTGCTCAGCTGCATGCAGACGCTGAGCCTCGGGGGGGGGGGGATCCAGGAAGAGGGCGATCCCGGAGCTGCAGGAACAAGTGCAAGAGGCTCTGATAGGTTTTGTCAGCGCGGTGACTACGAGTGTTCAGAGAACCGAGGAATCCTTCTCCAACATGAGTGCCACTGTGGCGCAGGCAATCGCGGCTTTAGGTTCTTCCGTGGACAGGATGGCCACCTGCGGAGGACCTAATGCGCCAGTCGCACGAGCGCATGGTGTCTATGCAAAATAGATGGGCATCTATGAAGGTTAGATGGTCATCTATGAAGGTTAGATGGGCATCTATGGAGGATAGAAACCAGAGGTTCATAGATGTCCTTTCTAGGGGGGGATGTCAGTGTAGACGTGGGTCCTCAATGATGTGCAGCAAGGTAATCTCCAGCTATTTGCTAGCAGAGAAGTGCGGTTGGCCCATGAAAGTGATGATGGTGGGAGGGGACAGGTAAGCGGGGGCTCCTCTCCAAGCGCTCATACTTCTCCCCCCCCTTGCCAAACCTTCGGTCAGACCCTCAGATGCCTCCCCGGACAGCGATGGCCGAGTCTGCCCCCTGCACAGTCGCAGGAGGAGCAGACTTTGGCGGGGCCCTCACAGGCTCCAAAACCCAGAGGACGACCACCAAAGGCGTCTAAGCAGGCGTAGCAGGGAAGTGCGGAGGCTGCCACTACCTCTGCTGAAGCCACAGGGGGACCACCACGTAGAAGCACTCGGAAAAGAAAGATGCCACACAAGTAAGTCACAAGAATAGGTGTTTTCTTAAATGTTATTGTAAAATTTACGTTCAATTCATCTTTTGTATTAAATCATTTAATTTGAACCATTTTGAACAAAGAATTCCAGTTCTGACGAAAGGTCCTTGACTTGAAACTCGGCCATCAATATAAGATAGTCACTAATAAATCCAATGGGGAATTCAGGAGAAACCTCTTTCCCCAGAGAGCGGAGAGAATGTGGAACTCGCTCCCACAAGGAGTGGCTGAGGCGACTAGCATAGATACATTTAAGGGAAAGTTAGAAAAAGACATGAGGGAGCATGGAATAGAAGGATATGTTGATGTGGTGAGATGAAGTAGGGTGGGAGGAGGCTCGTGTGGAGCATAGATACCGGCACGGACCAAATGGCCTGTTTCTGTGCTGTAAATTCTATGTAATATTTGCAGATCCCTATCATATCTAACTTCTATTTAAAACCAATGCTTATTCTATAAATAAAAACTTGCTCACTGCTGACAGACTTCTTTGTGATCCAATTTTCTCTCTTTCTCCCCTCACTATCCATTCACATTTTATACAGGAACATAGGGAAGGTAGACAATGTTTTCTGCACTGGCTGGCTTCTCTTGGGCAATCTGTTTCACATATTCACCACCCGCTGTGTAAAGTAATTCAATCTAAACTGTCTTTGCACCTTTCCTTACCTGAGCTTGATCTGTGTCCCTTGGTTCTGGAGTTTTGTTGTAATCTTGATAATATAATCAGAGATCATTTTACTTCTTCCTCAAAAGGTCTTGAGTAACGCCGTCGCTGAATTTTCTCTTCCGCAGTGTAAACAATCCCAGGCTCTTCAACATCTCGTCATAGCTTGGATGCCTTAAGCTGGGTAGCAGCTGCGTCTGCCGTGGCTCAGTTGGTAGCACTCCTCACCCCTGAGTCAGAAGGTTGTGGGTTCATGTTCCCACTCCAGAGACCTGAGCGCAAAAATCCAGGCTGTCGCTCCCAGTGTAGTGCTGAGGGAGGTCATTTTCATAAGAAGGCGAGTTTCATCAACAGTGGACAGGTCAAACCTCGTCATGGCAACACGGTGGCATAGTGGTTAGCACTGTTGCCTCACAGCGCTAGGGACCCGGGTTCGAATCCGGCCTCGGATGACTGTCTGTGTGGAGTTTGCACATTCTCCCCGTGTGTGCGTGGGTTTCCTCCGGGTGCTCCGGTTTCCTCCCACAGTCCAAAGATGTGTGGGTTAGGTTGATTTGGCTATGATAAATTGACCCTTAGTGTTAGGGGGATTAAATACACGGGGATAGGGTGGGATATGTGTCGGTGCAGGCTCGATGGGCCGAAATGGCCTCTATCTGCACTGTGGGGATTCTGTGATTTGTGATCCACTATTTCAACACAAGCCAGCAACTAAGATGCTCAAGTCCAGGAGCAGTTTCTTACATGCCCTTGGAATGTAATCCCCACAGCTGTAGACTAGATGCTTGGTCAAAGGATCTGCAGACAAAGCCACACAAGCCATCTTTTGATCCAGAGGAATCTCTTCCAACAGGAGCCAGTGAGACTCGGCCTACTTGGCTGTGGCTTAATTGCCTCAGGCCACTGCAGAGCCCCCGTGTAGAAGTGGGGACGCAGCCAAACTGATTCTACCGACTGTGACGGCGGAGAGGCATCTCAAACAATGGAGCACCTCCCAGAATGGCCTCTACTACCAGAGAACATGCAGACCTAAAGATCTGAGGGACTTCAACTCTCGAGTCAGAGCCTGCGTGGAACAGTGGCGAGGGAAGATGTAGCGACACGACACGATGACTGAGGGAGGTGCCGCCTTTCGGATGAGACGTTAAACTGCTCTCTCAGGTGGACGTAAAAGATCCCATGGCACTATTTCAAAGAAGAGCAGGGGAGTTATCCCCGGTGTCCTGGTCGATATTTATCCTTCAACAACATCACTAAAAACAGATGATCTGGTCATTAATTTCATTGCTGTTTGCGGGAGCTTGCTGTGCGCAAATTGGCTGCCGCGTTTCCTACATTACAACAGTGACTGCACTTCAAACAGTACTTCATTGGCTGTGAAGCGCTTTGGGACGTCCTGAGGTCATGAAAGGCGCTGTAGAAATGCGAGTCTTTCTTTCTTTCTTATAAGTTCCGTTGCCATATCAGCACCATAATTGTACTCAGATCTCCAAATGTGGCCCCGCCAATACTTTATTGCAAACTTACGAGAGTTGCTTATTCCATCAGGTGCTGCTGGAGCAAAGTAGTGCTTACAGGGAGCGATGGTTTCGAAACTGCTGGGCTGCATCCCAAATTTACCATGGCGTGAAAAATCAGTGGCTACCTAGACACCATTTCCTGGCCATTTATTTTTCCTGCAAGCCCTGCTTCTCCCCTCTAATCCTTCCAACAATTACTTTAAATCTATGCCCCCTATTCTCGACGGCAATCCTGATGGAAAATATGTGGATGGGTTGGTGATAGATAGGATGGACTTCAGAATGAAATATTCCTTCTGTGGTTGAATAACTTGCCAACTCCCACCGTCTCAACTCTCCTTCAGGAGAGGAGGTGCCTGCAGCCCACAGTCCAGTCCATACCCGCATGCAACAAGACCTGGATGATGTGCAAGCTTGGGCTGATAAGTGGCAGGTAACATTCGCGCCACAGAAGTGCCAGGCAATGACTATCTCCAACAAGTGAGAGTCTAACCACCGGCCCCTTGACATTCAACAGCATTACCATCGCTGAATCCCCCACCATCAACATCCTGGGGGTCATCATTGACCAGAAACTTAACTGGACCAGCCACATAAATACTGTGGCAACAAGAGCAGGTCAGAGGCTGGGTATTCTGCGGCGAGTTTCTTACCTCCTGACTCCCCAAAGCCTTTCCACCATCTACAAGGTGCAAGTATGGAGTGTGATGGAATACTCTCAACTTGCCTGGATGAGTGCAGCTCCAACAACACTCAGGAAGCTCGACACCATCCAGGACAAAGCAGCCCGCTTGATTGGCACCCCATCCACCACCTTAAACATTCACTCCCTCCACCACTGGCGCACCGTGGCTGCAGTGTGTACCATCTACAAGATGCACTGCAGCAACTCGCCAAGGTTTCTTCGGCAGCACCTCCCAAACCCGCGACCTCTTCCACCTAGAAGGACAAGGGCAGCAGGCACATGGGAACACCACCACCTCCAAGTTCCCCACCAAGTCACACACCATCCTGACTTAGAAGTATATTGCCGATCCTTCATCATCGTTGGGTCAAAATCCTGGAACTCCCTCCCTAATAGCACTGTGGGAGCACCTTCACCACACGGACTGCAGCGGTTCAAGAAGGCGGCTCACCACCACCTTCTCAAGGGCAATTAGGGATGGGCAATAAATGCTGGCCTTGCCCACATTCCATAAACGATTAAAAAAAAAATGTAAATGGACAAAACTGGGGGATGGGCCTCATTTCCCTTCTTCTCCCCATGTAAAATGTCCTTTGTGTCAGAACGAATTCTAATCAAATTGGGCCGGTCATTTAGGACTGAGATAAGGAGAAATTTCATCGCTTAGAGGGTTGTGAAATTTTGGAATTCTCTACCCCAGAGGGCTGTGGAGGCTGAGTCGTTGAGTATATTCAAGACAGAGATCGAGAGATATTTGGACTCTAGGGGAATCAAGGGATACATGGATAGTGTGGGAAGGTGGTGTTGAGGTCGAAGATCAGCCATGATCTTATTGAATGGAGGAGCAGGCTCGAGGGGCCGAATGGCCGAGTCCTGCTCCTATTTCTTATGTTCTCGCTGAACCGCCCAATCAAGGAGTTCAGCCCTATTGTCACCTCCTGGGATTTTGACTCTATCCTTTTGGCTATACAGGGCAAGGTCCGATTAGTTTTCTTCACTGCTGCTACAGTGAAGTTAACTTTCAGTGAGTTAACCACCAATACCATCAAATCCCTCTCGGCCTTGTGTCCTGTGACCTAGATCCATTTAGCAAACTTGAGCTCATCCAAAACTCTGCTGCCGTGTCCTAACTCACATCAAGTCCCGTTCGCCCATCACCCCTGTGCTCGCTGACCTACATTGGTTCCCGCTTAAGCAACGCCTCAATTTTAAAATTCTCATGCTTGTTTTCAAATCCCTCCATGGCCTCGCCCCCTCCCTATCTCTGTAACCTCCTCCAGCCTTGCAACCCCCCCGAGATCTCTGCGCACCTCTAATTCTGCCCTCTTGAGCATCCCTGATTTTAATCGCTCAACCATTGTTGGCCGTGCCTTCAGCTGCCAAGGCCCTAAGCTCTGGAATTCCCTGCCTAAACCTCTCCACCTCGCTACCCCTCTTTCTCTACTCCTTTAAGACGCTCCTTAAAATTAAGCTTTTGGTCATCCTCCCTAATTTCTCCTTTTGTGGCTCGGTGTCGAATTTTGTTTGATAATCGCTCCTGTGAAGTGCCTTGGAATGTTTTACTACATGAAAGGTGCTCTAAAAATACAAGTTGTTGATGCTATAGTTGATAGGGTTGGTTTCATGCTGGAAAATTGTTGGGGGGTCCACCTGCAATTGCTCAATATGCAAGGCTGGTGGTTGAGGCTCCTTCCCAGGATCGTGATTCCATAACATGATCCCGTATATTCCCACCGTTTGTTTACCTTCCCAGGTCTCATTATCTTGCAATCGTCCGTATTAAATGTTGTTTTCCGTGTCAGAATGCTATTTTGCGCGCTGTTGTTTAAATATATTAGCTATTGTGTGGGCACGGTGGCATCGTGGTTATGTTACTGGGCTAGTAATCCAGAGACGCAGGCTAATGATCCAGTTTAGACGTGAGTTCAAATCCCACCACTGGCAGCCGGGGAATTTAAATTCATGGTTCATTAAATAAATCTCGAATTAAAAAGCTAGTGTCAGTAATGGTTCACCAACATCCTTTAGGGAAGGAGATCTGCTGTCCTTACCCGGTCTGGCCTATATTTGACTCTAGACCTTAAGCAATTAAGGATGGGCAATAAATGCTGGCCTTGCCAGCGATGCCCAAATCCCATGAAAGAATTTTTAAAAAGTGAATTGCATGCTATCTCTTTCAACCTCTGTGTGGACGCCCTCCTCATTTTAATCTCCATCTCAGCTCCCCTTGCCCTCTCTCTTCTAAATTCACAGCCTCTTGTCCTCCTTAAGCATCTCGCTCCATATAAGCTTTCCTATCGACTTTCATGGCTGCTCCCTCAACTTTGACATCTAGCCATGTCTTCCCTAGTCTTGCGGTCTCAATCACTGACATGGCCATCTCCAACCCCTTCCTTGCATCCCTCACCATCCACATCCTCTTTCTCCTCCCAACCTCACTTCTTTCTGCATCAGGCCCTGGAAAAAAGATTTAACCCCCAAGTTGCTTATAACTGCACTTACACCTCCCAACTGGCGAGCCTTTGGTCCGCTATTCACCACGACAGCCCTGAAGCTGTTGATTTGCTCATCCAGTCGCTCACCTTTGATGCCCTTGTCTCCAGAGAAACCTTCACTGTTTCCCATCCCGTGCATTCCACCTGGTACAGCCCCCACCTCCATTTCCTCAAGTCCAAGGGGCTCTGACTTGAGTGTATCTGGTGCACAACTCGTACAGCCATCCATCACCAGGTCTGGCTGGACCACACCAAGCATTATTGGGCCTCACTCTCCCCTGCTAATACAACCCACTACTCTCGGATCATCCTGGAGTGCAAAGAAAACCCTCGGCTTCTTTTATCAACTGCCTCCTTAAAACCTCTCTCCTCTACCCCCTCACCTCCAACAACAATTGCAAGGGTATTATGGATACCACTAAGATAAAGACCATTTATTCAGCTGCCTTTGCTGTTTCCACTCTTTAGCTTGCTCACCAAGCTAAACCACCCCAAGCCTCCCTTTCCGCTAGCCTTGAAGCCCTGTTTCCCTCTAGTTTCTCTCCTCAAAAGCCCACTCAAAGCTCCCCTCATCCACAATACCCACGTCCTGCTCACTTGAACCTATTCCCACTAAATTTCAGAGCTCCATCTCTACTATCTCTATAAGCTTCTCCAACTCTACAAATCATCTCCTGAATATTCCATATCTCCACTTCTGGTCTTTTGTGCATCCACCGTGCCTTTAGCTAATCCATTGGCAGGATAGGTGCACCGACGTCAGTGTTCTCGCTCCGGTCAACATCCCCAGCATTGAATCTTTGACCACGCTCGATCAGCTCCGATGGACGGGCCACATCGTTCGCATGCCCGATACGAGACTCCCAAAACAAGCATTCTACTCGGAGCTCCGACATAGTAACAGAGCCCCAGGTGGGCAGAGGAAAGGCTTCAAGGACACCCTCAAAGCCTCCTTGAAAAAGTGCAACATCCCCACCGACACCTGGGAATCCCTGGCCCGAGACCGCACAAAGTGGAGGAGAAGCATCCGGGAACATAAGAACATAAGAACATAAGAACATAAGAAATAGGAGCAGGAGTAGGCCAATCGGCCCCTCGAGCCTGCTCCGCCATTCAATAAGATCATGGCTGATCTGATCCTAACCGCCAATCTACTATCTATCACAGAACCATCTCCTGCATCTAACAGAATTGCACACACAAAATAGGAGCAGAATCAGGCTACACAGTCCCTGGGCCCGCTCCACTACCCACAGGGCCATGACCGATCCGAACCTAGACTCATGTCCAAATTCCTGCCCGCTCCCCGTAACCCTTAATGCCCTTTACTTCTAGGAAACTGTCTATTTCTGTTTTAAATTTAATTAATGTTGTAGCTTCTACAGCTTTTTGTGGCAGCATATTCCATGGACCTACCACCCTCTGAGTGAAGTAGTTCCTCCTCATCTCAGTTTTGAAAGAGCAGCCCCTTATTCTAAGACTATGTCCCCTAGTTCTCGTCTCACCCGTCATCGGGAACATCCTCCCCGCATCCACCCGATCCAACCCCTTCACAATCTTATATGTTTCAATAAGATCGCCTCTCATTCTTCTGAACTCCAATGAGTAGAGTCCCAATCTACCCAACCTCTCCTCATATGACCACCCCCTCATCCCCGGGATTAACCGAGTGAACCTTTTTTGCACTGCCTCGAGAGCAAGGATGTCTTTCCTTAAGTAAGGACACCAAAACTGTATGCAGTATTCCAGGTGCGGTCTCACCAATACCTTGTACAACTGAAGCAATACCTCCCTATTTTTATATTCTATCCCCCTAGCAATGAAAGCCAACATTCCATTTGCCTTCTTAATCACTTGCTGCACCTGCATACTAACCTTTTGAGTTTTGTGCACCAGGACCCCCAGATCCCTTTGCACTTCAGTACTCTCCAGTTTCTTGCCATTAAGATAATAAATTGCTCTAGGATTTTTCCTGCCAAAGTGCATCACCTCACACTTTCCAGTGTTGTATTCCATCTGCCAAATCTCTGCCCACTTACTTAGCCTGTCTATGTCCCCTTGCAGGTTTTTTATGTCCTCCTCACTCACTACTTTCCCTCCCATCTTAGTATCATCTGCAAATTTTGATATGTTACACTTGGTCCCTTCCTCCAAATCGTTAATATAGATTGTAAAGAGTTGGGGACCCAGCACTGACCCCTGTGGAACACCACTAGTTACTGATTGCCAGTCTGAGAATGAACCATTTATCCCAACTCTTTGCTGAATACCTCGAGTCTCTTCACCAGGAGCAAGTGGAAGCCAAGTGCAAACAGCAGAAGGAGCGCACGTCAACCCAAGCACCCCACCCACCCGCCCCTTCAACCACCATCTGCCCCACCTGTGACAGAGACTGTAGGTCCCGCATTGGACTCATCAGTCACCTGAGAACTCATCTTTAGTGTGGAAGCAAGTCATCCTCGGTTCCGAGGGACTGCCTAAGAAGAAGAAGAAGAAGAAGCTTCCTCAGCTCACACTCTATTCATAAACCCGCCCAACTCTGCACCTCCCACTTCCACTTTAAGACCCTCCTTAGAACCCACCTCTTTGGAATTCTCTACCCCAGAGGGCTGTGGAGGCTGAATCGTTGAGTATATTCAAGGCTGAGATCGATAGAGTTTTTGGACTCTAGGGGAATCAAGGGATATGGGGAATCGGGCGGGAAAGTGGAGTTGAGGTCAAAGATCAGCCGTGATCTTACTGAATGGCGGAGCAGGCTCGAGGGGCCGTATGGCCGACTCCTGCTCCTGATTCTTATGTTCTTATGTTCTAAACTATTGGTCACCCATCCTAATATCTCCTTTCCGTGTCTCGGTTTTTCTTTGTTCCTCTCCGAAATGCCTTGGGATATTTTAATCCATTAAAGGTGCTTTATAAATACGAGTTGTTGCTGCTTTTACATTGTTACCTTTTACAGTTTGGCTGGTAGCTGCTCAGCACTGTACATCTGTGTCCGTCCAGTATTGCAGAAGCATTCTGTTTGCCAGGTGCAGCAGGTGGATAATTAGCTTATTTTTATCCTTATTGAATTGGAGCTCCACTGAAAGATTCCTAAGGCTATCTGATGGAGATGTGGGGGAATTTAATTTTCCCTGTTTCAAATGATATTGCCTGTTACTCATTCCCTGAAATTCGGGATGACTGAGTGCTTCCACTGCATATGCACATTGCTTCTGTTAACCTATCCGCATTCTCAAAATTGTGCATCCATTGTGCTTTCTGACACAGGGATACAGGTAGGCAGATGTAACACTTTCATTTGACTGACCCTCTCCTGTGAAAGCGCCCTTGCCGCTGAGTCAGAAGGTTGTGGGTTCAAGTCCCACTCCAGAGACTTGAGCACAAAAATCTAGGCTGACACTCCAGTGCAGTGCTGAGGGAGCGCTGCACTGTCGGAGGTGCTGTCTTTCGGGTGAGAGGTTAAACCGAGGCCCCGTCTGCTCTCTCAGGTGGACGTAAAATATACCACGACACTATTTCGAAGAAGAGCAGGGGGAGTTATCCCCGGTGTCCCGGGGCCAATATTTATCCCTCAACCAACATCACTAAAACAGATTATCTGGTCATTATCACATTGCTGTTTGTGGGAGCTTGCTGGGTGCAAATTGGCTGCCGTGTTTCCTACATTACAACAGTGACTCCACGTCAAAAAAGTACTTCATTGGCTGTAAAGCGCTTTGGGACGTCCGGTGGTTGTGAAAGGCGCTATAGAAATGCAAGTTTTTCTTTCTTTTTGAATTTCTGGATGACTGAGTGCTTCCACTGTATATGCACAATGCTTCTGTTAACCTATCCGCATTATCAAAATTGTGCACGCCTTGTGATTTCTGACACGGGGATATAAGGTAGGCAGATGCATCACTTTCATTTCACTGAGCCTCTCCTGTGTATGCACCAATCCCCTTTTCACATGCTTTCCTCACTTGATGAATCATGTTCACCCTCCTGAATGACAATGGGCCAGAAATTCCTCTCTCTGGCTTCCTGCGGGTGCAAGCATCGCGTGTGTACTTACCTACCGCGCCTGCCGTTGTGCTTCGGGCCCACGAGGAATTCGGGTCCTGGGCCTCCTGCAGCTGCCGGCGCGCAGTGCTTGCGTATCCCAGGGGCGCAGTTAGTTCGAAGCGTCCCCTGGGATCACGTGGGCCATGGAGAGCCAATCGGAGCAGGGAATTTTCATTCATAGATTTGACAGGAAGACCTGTCAAATCTATGAATAGAGATCGGCCCCAAAACCACACTAAAACTCCAAATAAATTTTAAAAAACCATCACATTTTTAAAATAACTATAAATTACATAAATTAACTACTTTAAACAAAAATTTAAATTTTTGAAAAAATTAATTACACTTTTTAACGGTGCTAAAAATAAACTTACCTTTCTTTAAAGTATGTAAAAAAGATAAACCTGTTGAAAAAATGTTTAAATTGTAATTAATTAACCACTTACCTTGTTAAAAACAGGCCTTGTGCCTCCTTTTTAAAAGTGCAGCTTCTCCATACTTACCCTCACGGAGAAATCTGAAAAAAAAAACGAAGTTCGCTGCGTGCGCAGTGCCTCTCCCGCGCACGCGTTCGACTTCTGAACCTCTCCCTTCAGGGGAACGGAAGTTCCGGTTTCCAGCGCATGCGCAGTGCATGCGTGAAACCGGCACTTCAGGTGGCCTTACCGGTGAGTACACAGCGCGTACTCACCCGACAACAGCCGAATTTCTGGCCCAGGCATTATTGCTCCTGGGTTTGGAAAATCACAACATGTGATCCATTACCTCCTGAGACCTTTCTTCTGTAGACTGCCATTTTACTTCTCGACTTGACTATTCCAATGCTCTCTTGGCCGGCCTCCCATCTTCCGCCCTACATAAACTTAGCTCTGCTGCCCGTATCCTAACCCACATCAAGTCTCGTTCACCCATCACCCCCTGTGCGCGCTGACCTACATTGGCTCCCGGTGAAGCAACGCCTCGATTTTAAAATTCTCATCCTTGTTTTCAAATCCGTCCATGGCCTCGTCCCTCTCTATCTCTGTGACCTCCTCCAGCCCCACAACCCCCCGGGATCTCTGCGCTCCTCCAATTCTGGCCTCTTGCGCATTCCCGATTTTAATCACTCCACCATTGGCGGCCGTGCTTTCAGCTGCCAAAGCCCTGGAATTCCCTCCCTAAACCTCTCCACCTCGCTCTCATCCTTTAAGACTCCCCTTAAAACCTACCTCTTTGACCAAGCTTTTGGTCATCTGTCCTAATATCTCTTTATGTGGCTCGGTGTCAAATTTTGTTTGATAATCACTCCTGTAAAGCGCCTTGGGACGTTTTACTATGTTAAGGACGCGATATAAATACAAGTTGTTGCTGCTGTTGTTCTGGTCTTACATGCCGATATTGAGCAATTGCGTAAGTATTGGTAAACGTAAAGTTAGGACTGGAGTTTGGGAGAAAGTTCATGCAAATGCATGCAAATTCATGCAAATTCATGCGCATTCATGCAAATTCAGGGCCAGTTTTTTTTAAGACTTCCAGGTTCTCAACTTCAAATCTGATCCCTCACTCTTCATATTCTTTTAGCCTGTATTTATAAGGGATTGGCCAGTAAGTTTTGATTATATTTAAGTCAAGTCGATTTGTTGCACGTTCTCCTACTTATATTTTTAATGGTGTTTTCTGGCTTGTTTTAGTCACCTTGATGTCTACCAAGTGATCCTGAGGTCAGACCTGACAATGTTTAACTCTATCTGCAGCTTTGGTACCTACATTTTGTCCCTTTATTTCGGCCCTTATCTAAATAGCTTGGTGATACTCCTGGCAGCAACAACCTGTCACCCATCCCTGCCTCTACCCATCAATTTACCGAAATGAGTTCTAAAGGGGTCAATTCCATGGGGTGGAAATGGGGTAAGCATTAAAAATCGAATGGGTGACTGGTCCGCCGATGTCCCGCCTGGAACCCGCCGCCCTCAATTTTAACCTGCTCTTCTGTGCAGGCCGAAAAGGCGATCGCCTGAAGCCGGTGGGATCCTTCTTTAAATATGCAGATTGGGGTCTGGTGACGTCATCGAGTTTGGATTTGGACTTCGATCGGAGTGAGGAAGCTGCAGTGGTTTTCACGGAAGGTCAAGTGAGAAGAGGATGGGAAGCAGAAGAAGCCGTTCAAGGTAGCTTTTTTTTCTAACTTTCCTTCGTGGGGCCAGGAGGAGCTCCTATGGGTCCCAGAAGGAACATTTAGGACCACCACCACCACCCCCCCCACCCCCACCAACCCCCCCGCACCCCGTCCTGCCCTGGACTCCCCTCCTCCCTTCTGTACCGCGAGACCCACCTGGAACCCACACTTAGCTGAGCGCCAGCAAATGGCCAAGATGCTGCCCGAATTTCCACAGGCCGGTCCCGCATGGAACTGGTGAGAAGTCAAATGGCGGGCGGCATGTTAATGAGGTGAGGCGGTTCAAATCACTGTGGCCTCGTTCTGCCGTGTATGGTTGGGAGTCGAACAGAGTCTAACTGCCAGTGGCAGTTAAAGTCCTACCTTAAGCTTCCTCACTTTCTGCAGTACCTCCCGAAACTCTTATCATAGAATCATAGAACGATACAGCACGGAAGGAGACCATTTGGCTCATCGTGCCTGTGCCGGCTCTTTGGTAGAGCTCTCCAATTAATCCCACTCCCCCCGCTCTTTCCCCATAGCCCCTGTAATTTTTTTTCCTTTTCAACTATTTATCCAATTCCCTTTTGAAGATTACTATTGAATCTGCTTCCACCGCCCTTTCAGGGAGCGCGTTCCAGATCACAACAACTCGCGGCGCACAAACAATGTTTCCTCATGTCGCCTCTGGTTCTTTTGGCAATCACTTTTAATCTGTGCCCCCTGGTTACTGCCCCTTCTGCCACTGGAAACAGCTTCTCCTTATTTACTCTATCAAAACTGTTTCATGATTTTGATCACCGTTATCAAATCTCCTCTTAGCCCTTCTCTGCTCCGAGAAGAACAACCCCAGCTTCTCCAGTCTCCACCTAACTGAAGTCCCTCATCCTGGGTACCTGACTAATCTTTGAAAAATCATATTGAAGGGCTACTATTGGTGTAACTCAAGTCACATAATTAAATTTTATTAAAAAAAAGTTATTTTAACTGTGCCCGTCATCACTGAGATAGATGATTCTCATACTCTAATTCTTTGATTTTGAGTAGAGTGTCTCCATTGCTTATTTTAGCTACCTCCTAAATCTCTGGAATGGAGGTTTTCTCCAGATACATATTCCTTTGCTGTGTCCATTGAAAAGGGAGCAGTTCCACTATTCCCTTGGTGGACTTCCCAATGATCCTGGATTTGTCCTAATTGATATAATCAGCCGGTACACTTCAGAATTCATCCAAAGTTCTTACGTTAATACAAAATGTTCTTTTTGGTGAAGTTTTGTGCCTCAAAAATGATCAATATCAGTGATAGGAAAATGAATCCTTTCCCATTTCAAGCGTCTAATGTCTATGTCAAATCATTTGACCAATTGGGAGCACAGCCAGTCTTCATCGGGCTTCAATGTCCCCACTGCTCAAAACCCTCAACACCACCTATTGGTTAGCAGCTAAGTGCTTTTTAGAGCACTTCTTGTGGGCCAGGAGGAGCAGGAGTGCTTACCCCAGCCCCTCAAGCTAACCCGCTGCCGCGATCTCCCTCCCTCCCTGCGATCATCCGACCCACACCTTCGACGATCCAATGTCAACGCCCTCCGCGATCCGTCAAAACACCCCCCCCCCCACCCCACCCGACATGCCCTGATCTTTTCCCCCCTCCCTCCTCGCTGCCACGCTCCAAGACCACCCCCCCGCCCCCCCGCCACACTGTGCCCCGATCTTTGCCGGTTACTCGGGACTGTCCCCAAGGGTCCCCGGCTGCGGCCTCCTCCCGCTGGCTTTCCCACCCCGCAGTCGGCCAGTCTGTCAATCTGGATTTGTCCTAATTGATATAATAAGCTGGTACACTTCAGAATTCATCCAAAGCTTCTTACGTTAATGCAACATTTTCTGTTTGGTGAAGTTTTGTGCCTCAAAATGATCAATATCAGTGATAGGAAAATGGGAAACGGAGTTAACAAAAATGCAAATGTGGTCCTGCCATTAATTTTCGGCGTGACCGCAGCGCTCCCGGCATTTCCGGGTTTAACCCCCGCAAACATGCACCCCCCGCTCCCTCGCCGTTAACATCGGGGCCCGTACCTCTCTTCAAGTTGAGCCCTGACTCTGACACATACATCCAAATGCCTCTGAATTAGGCACCTCCAAATTAATCGAAAAGAGGGGACTTTTCTGGCCAGGCGCAGTCCGAGGGCAATGGAAGTGCACTTCGCTGGGAAGATTACCTCGACACCTAATTGTCCTGCCAGGCCTGATTGACATAGCACAGGAATGCACTGAGCACCCGGATGTTCTGAGTTTAGCAAAGATTGGGTTGTGCTGACCCAATTCTCAGGTCCGCCTGAGCCTGGCTCGATTGACCAACGGCAGTGCCTCTTTCCGACTTGACAAGGCCACAGGCAGAGGAAAGGTTTGACCAGAGAGGTTACCCTGGAGCACACTCGGCTAAGGATTGGGAAAAAGCAGCGAGGCAACATCTGCAGTTCGCCGTTAAAGGGCAGGTTATGCTGAGGACTAAAAAAAGTGGATCGCAGTGGCACAGTAGAGTCATGTGGGCTGCCCTGCTCCCTTTCCTACTGAAAAGTTGGAGGTTCTCCTGCAGCAAGTGCACCAAAGAAGGGTGGCCCTACTTGGGGTTGAAGATTGCCCCTTAGTAAAAGCACCAACTGATGCCAGCTGCACAGAGGGAGGTTGCCAACTGAGTCCATGCAATCACCCAGAACCTTTGCACCTGGCTGCATGGATGTGGTGATATCAGTAGAAAGATGATGGTAGGTTTGAATCCCTCTGTTGTAGACATTTCTTATGGGGCCTGTCAAGGATGACACAAAGCTAAAGTGGGACCATCCACAGCCTTTGGCAAGTGCTATTTGAAGGGCTGTATGGCATCGCTGCACTGTTTCACACAACCTTTCTTTGCGACAGCCCTACACAACGCACTTCACAGGTGGGAGGTGGTAGAAGAAACATAGAAACATAGAAAAATAGGAGCAGGAGGAGACCATTCGGCCCTTCGAGCCTGCTCCGCCATTCAACACGATCATGGCTGATCCTCTATCTCAATACCATATTCCCGCTCTCTCCCCATAGATGGTAGATGTGGGACAGCAAACAGGTGCTCAAGCTCTGCTCTGCTGTTCGGGGGGGATCCTTCAGTGCGGTCAGAAGCCTTGGACGCAGAACTTATCCACGGTCTCCGGAGACCCATCCTCCCACCCCATCCCCTGCCCGTTTCCTACTCCTTCCAGAAATGCGACCACTGCTCACTGGTGGCTGCCTGGGTAAAGGCCATTAACGGGCATGATGCGAGTTCTGTGGCCAGATGCCCCGTGGATGTTAGCCGAACGCAAACCCATTCTCTTCGTGAAATGCTCCATGTGTGCCTTTTTGCACCAGAAGAATCTCTGCTATCCAATGCAAACCATGCGTCCTCTCCGGTTGATGCTTCCAATCCACAAGGAAAGAGTTGAAGGTGTTGCCCCTTGCCAACATAGTCATTATCGCTTCTTTGCTACGTGGTAGTACTGCAGCGATGTCTCCTCGGGTGGCTTGGAAGGGTGTAATATTATGAAAGCTTCAAGCTGTGGAAAGAACTACTCCTGGTCCAGATGCTGCGTGCCGATCACTGGGCAACAGCCTGCCTTGCGTTTTGCTGAGTTGTTGTAAACAGTTCCCCTCTGACGTGTCCATGTGTTGGTCCTGGGATATTGACACGTGTGGTCAAAACTGCCTCCAAGGTCACTTGCACCTGTGTTTTGTCAGCTACTCCTGTATTCCTCTTCCTCATCTCTCTAGACAATGCTTTCAGAAACTCCCAAGGAACATCCAACCCTCAACTGCTTTTTAAGGTGCCACCAAGGTCAAATCCAGCAGAATAATGTAAAAATAAATAAAGAAAAAACGGAAATCCCAATAAATCCAAACAATGGAAGGCAAAGAATATCCGAAAATGCAAAAAAAAATTCCCGAAATACTTTTAGAAAATGATCTTTGAAGGAGGCTTACTAAGTTGGGCTTGCTGATTAAAGTCCCACTGCACCCAAATGTTCTGGGCAAAGCCTTGTCTGAAGTCAGATAATTAGTTGTGAGATCCAATTGCTTATTATTTACCGGCATTTTATAACCTTTGTGAATACACTTTGCTTCAAACCCCCAACATGTAAAATTCGCTCTTTTCCCAAATGGTCAAAATAATCCTGAAACGGGACAGGCCGATTACCTCTTCTCTCTCGGAAAGAAAAAAAAGACTTGCATTTCTGTAGCGCCTTTCACGACCACTGGGTGTCCCAAACCGCTTTACAGCCAATGAAGTACTTTTTGAAGTGTAGTCACTGTTGTAATGTGGCAGCCAATTTGCACACAGCAAGCTCCCACAAACAGCAATGTGATAATGACCAAATACTCTATTTTAGTGATGTTGATTGAGGGATCAATATTGGCAAGGACACCAGAAATAACTCCCCTGCTCTTCTTTGCAATAGTGCCATGGGATCTTTTACATCCACTCAACGAGAACAAACAGGACCTCAATTTACTGTCTCATCCGAAAGGCGACACCTCCGACGGTGCAGCACTCCCTCAGTACTGCACTGGAGTGTCAGCCTAGATTTTTGTGCTCAAGTCTCTTTAACCCACAACCTTCTGACTCAGAGGCAAGGGTGCTACCCACTGAGCCACAGCTGACACCGTGAGAATGAAAATGTTGACCAAGTACTTCACCCATTTTTTGAATAACCATTTATTGATTTTTCTTCTGTGATAACAAAAGTACCACAATGATAATCCGCGAGATTCAAACCCCTGAGCACAGATAAATCTGATAAGACTCTTCCCTCGTTGCACAAATCTCTCTGAAAAGATAATTGCAAACACAATTCCTGAGGGTATTTCTTTTTTTTAACAACCTAGCAACATTAAACAGGGAAGAGCTTCTGTCACCCTTCACATGCCCTGAGCAGACCCAGCACATTTGTCCACATTCTGCCATTCAATCACCACCTCCCAATAAGATCGATATATTAGTAAAGTATATTTTTGGGATGTCAAACTATATAGCAGAGCCGGTTTGACTTTTTTAAATTTGTTTATGGGATGTGGGCGTCGCTGGCAAAGCCAGCATTTATTGCCCATCCCTAATTGCCCTTGAGAAGGTGGTGGTGAGCCACCTTCTTGAACCGCTGCAGTCCGTGTGGTGAAGGTGCTCCCACAGTGCTGTTAGGGAGGGAGTTCCAGGATTTTGATCCAGCGACGATGAAGGATCGGCAATATACTTCTAAGTTAGGATGGTGTGTGATCTGGAGGGGAACATGGAGATAGTGGTGTTCTCATGCGCCTGCTGCCCTTGTCCTTCTAGGTGGAAGAGGTCGTGGGTTTGGGAGGTGCTGCCGAAGAAGCCTTGGCGAGTTGCTGCAGTGCATCTTGTAGATGGTACACACTGCAGCCACGGTACACCGGTGGTGGAGGGAGCGAATGTTTAAGGTGGTGGATGGGGTTCCAATCAAACGGGCTGCTTTGTCCTGGCTGGTGTCGAGCTTCTTGAGTGTTGTTGGAGCTGTACTCATCCAGGCAAGTGGAGAGTTTCCCTTCACACTTCTGACTTGTGCCTTGTAGATGGTGGAAAGGGGGATCAGGAGGTGAGACACTCGCTGCAGAATACCCAGCCCCTGACCTGTTCTTGTTGCCACAATATTTATGTGGCTGGTCCAGTTAAGTTTCTGGTCAATGGTGACCCCCAGGATGTTGATGGTGGGGGATATAGGTTTGCTAACTCTGGTTGTATGTATTCTTGGAGATTTCCTCACATCACTTGCCCCCACACTCCCGCCATTGGTCGCCCAACACGTCCATTTTCGCGGTGCGCCCCACCTTCCCACGGCCAATCAGACAGCGAATAGACTCTTCGATAGCCAATTGGATAATACTTGACTGTCAGTCAAACAGCCTTTTTCCCATCTCCAATATTTTTATAACTAATGAACAGAATTGTTCAAAGAAAATGGAAAGAAAACTCTATTCTTTTTAATGCCCCAGTGCTTTTTCTCCTGGATTGCTTGTAGCAGTGTCCTGGAGATTAATCATCAATTAGAAAAATAGCAACATAGGAACAGGAGGAGGCCATTTAGCCCCTCGAGCCTGCTCCACCATTCAATGGCTGATCTGCGACCTAATTCCATATACCTGCCTTTGCCCCATATCCCTTAATACCTTTGGTTAGCAAAAATCTATCAATCTCAGATTTTTAATTAACCATTGACCCAGCATCAATTGCCATTTGTGGAAGAGAGTTCATAACGTCTAACACCCTTTGTGTGTAGAAGTGTTTCCTAATTTCACTCCTGATTTTTAGACTATGCTCCCTAGTCCCAGACTCCTGGCCAATCTTGGAGGGTTTGCAAGCCCCACTTCCACGCCATTCACAAATTTGTAGAATAGTTCTAAAATATCTCCATTTTATTCCAATTTAAAGCCACATTCCTAAATGGTGCTCTTGGTCAGGAATCCGTGCTCGGTGAGAGTACATACTGGGAATTTGGGCTGGTGTTCCCTATGATTTTAAAATGAATGCATGAATAATTATAGGTGAGGTGGACCCAAGTTCAAGACGCGTGCTCCCAGTAGGTGAGTCGCCCACTCGGAGCACAGTTTCATTCAATGTACCCCTCAAATGTCTACTTGTCAGAGGTTCACTGCAACTCCAGCTAATCTCACCAACATTGTTGCAAAATCCACATCAACGATCACTATCGGCTAGAATCCTGCTGGGCCAGACTGACCTCCGTACCCAAATTCCTGATGTGCACTCCCTGCAGGCTAAGCTCCATGCCAGAGCGTCAATTCATAACACAAGATGAAGTGGCATTTTTATGGTGGCTTTAGTGTAGTAAAACATCCCAAGGTGCTTTACAGAGATGGAATCAAACAGTATTGCCTACTGGGACAAAGAAAGAAAAAGAAAGACTTGCATTTCTATAGCGCCTTTCACGACCACCGACGTCCCAAAGTGCTTTACAGCCAATGAAGTACTTTTTGAAGTGCAGTCACTGTTGTAATGTAGGAATCGTGGCAGCCAATTTGCGCTCAGCAAGCTCCCACAAACAGCAATGTGATAATGACCAGATAATCTGTTTTAGTGATGTTGATTGAGGGATAAATATTGGCCCCAGGACACTGGGGATAACTCTCCTGCTCTTCTTCGAAATAGTGCCACGGGATCTTTTACGTCCAACCGAGAGAGCAGACGGGGCCTCGGTTTAACGTCTCATCCGAAAGACGGCACCTCTTTATTTTGTGCTCAAGCCTTGTGGAGTGGTACTTCTGACTCAGAGTGCGAGTGTGCTACCAACTGAGCCAACTGGCAGGGCGATCGAAAGCTTGGCCAAAGAGGTGGGCTTTAAGGAGGTGGAGGAGTTTATGGAGGGAATTCCAGATTGTGGGGCCAAGACAGCTGCCAATGGGGCGGGGGGGTGGGGGGGCGGAGGGGTGAGGGGGGCGGCAGCTGGGCGATGGGGGGTGGGGGGGGGTAATGCACAAAAGACCAGAGTCAGAGGAATGGATTGTTTAGGGGGTGTGGTTTGCAGGGCTGAAGGACGTTACAGAGATAACGATGGCAAAACCATGCAGATATTTAAACACAAGAACGAGAATTTTAAATTGAAGGCTTTGGGGGATCGGGAGCCAATGTAGGGCAACAAGGATGGGTGATGGTTAACTTGCTCTCAGTGCAGGATAGGATGTGGGCATCAGAATGCTGGATATTTCCAGAGGCTGGAGAATGGGAGGCTGGCCAGAAGAATATGGATTACTCCCAATATTGGGACATCGTTAACCACCAGCATGCATTTTGTATAGTTGGCCCATTGTTCCCTTCAGGTTATACAGAGTTAAAGGTACTAAGTGTAAGATTTTTAGCTGTGTGAACCATTGAAGCATCCAGGTCACATTTAAAGCTCATTTTGGGCATTGAACCCTAATGTTCTCCCTCGCTGGTTAATATTTCCCCCAATGACTTTATTTGCAGAGAATTTTAATATTCTGCCCAGTGTGAAACTGAACAGCTCAGAACCGGAAATCCTAACTTCAATCCTCTGCCTGTGATGAGCTCGCTGATCTCAGTCGGTGAGTTTGTAAGGGTACTTTGATTGGTTTCCGTGTTTTCTAAGCTAGTAAGGGGGGAAAAAAAAAACCCACAGAATCAGCCAAGGTTTTTTTCATTCATTCACAGAATGGGGGCGTCGCTGGCAAGGCCCAGCATTTATTGCCCATCCCTAATTGCCCTCGAGAAGGTGGTGGTGAGCCGCCTTCCTGAACCGCAGCAGTCCGTGCGGTGAAGGTGGTCCAACCGCGCTGTTAGGGAGGGAGTTCCAGGATTTTGACCCAGCGACGATGAAGGAACGGCCAAAATACTTCCAAGTCAGGATGGTGTGTGACTTGGAGGTGGTGGTGTTCCCATGCGCCTGCTGCCCTTGTCCTTCTAGGTGGTGGAGGTCGTGGGTTTGGTGGGTGCTGTCGAAGCTGGGCATTCCTGATGATCACTGCCCACTGACCCTGCCTGGGAATGGCCCTAACAGTCAAACCGCCTGCCAACACTCACTATCCAGGCAAAGAATTGCCCCTTGGATGAGGGACTGAAGATTCTGTGGCACTTATGAAATGCTATCCCAGGATGAGTCAGTGCCTTGAGGAGAGAACAAATTAATCTTCATTTGGAAATCTATGCACAAGATTTTATAGCAATAACTTCTACGTTATTTACTCACTCATCGTTTTTAGAACAAATTTCCCCTTGTTGCCAAAGATTAAGCTGTGTTGCTCTCCTCAAAGGGAAGTGATTAGTTCACTGAAGACCTTTTTTACATGGCTGTATTTCACTTAGCAAGAAGTGGTTCTTGAAAGCTGGCAACAATTCAGAGTATTTTGTGAGTAATAAAGTCTGAGAGTCCCACTCTCATGTTGTTCTGCATTCCTACCTGCCGTTCTGATGGAGTGCCCTTCAACCGCTATTACTGATAAGCGATTGGCAGCTTGCACCTCGATGCTAGTTTCCCAGAGATAATGATATCATTCCGAACATTGGCTAATGAGAAAAAAAAAACTTTTTTAAAATAAGAAAGAAACAGGTTCCATAAAAAGTAGATGAGACACAAGAGGTCGAGGCAAATCATTAGCCAAAGATAAGATGGTCAGCTCTGTCTTGCTTCACAGGCAGTTATCCGCCTACACATAATTAGTTGCACACAACTGATGAAAGAAACAACTATTTGCGATTAAAGAACAAAGGGTCAGTCCAAAGACTCCTGCTCATCAGAGTTTAGTCAGTTACTCCTGGAAATTCCACTGACAATAAGTAATGAGTTCATCTTCCCAGGCTCCAGTTTCTTCCCACACCATCTCCTCCTCCCGCCACACACAGCAATCCAGGTTGCTAACTTGATTGGATTGCTCGTGGCATCACAGTGAAACAGTCACAAATATTTTGCCCCAAGGTTTCAACTGTGTCAGCCGTGGCTTTAACTGGCTGCGCGGCCAATTCAAATTTTCGGGCACGCGCGGTTTCCTCCCTGTAAAAGCCGGTGAGGGGCCTGCGCGGGACCTCCAAACAGGAACGTTGGCCCCAAGTCTTATCCAAGTTTTATGTCTCCTTCAAATAACACGGTAGTCAGCCGCGGCTCAGTGGGCAGCACGCTCTCCTCTGGGTCAGAGGGTTGTGGGTCCAAGCCCCACTCCAGAGACTTGAGCACAAAAATCTAGGCTGGCACTTCCAGTGCGGCGCTGAGGGAGTGCTGCACTGTCGGAGCTGCCGTCTTTCAGATGAGACGTTAAACCGAGGCCCCGTCTGCTCTCTCAGGTGGACGTAAAAGATCCCACGGCACTATTTCGAAGAGGAACAGTGGAGTTATCCCCGGTAGTCCTGGTCAATATTTATCCCTCAATCAACATCACAAAAACAGATTATCTGGTCATTATCACATTGCTGTTTGTGGGATCTTGCTGTGTGCAAATTGGTTGCCTCATTTCCTAAATCAAAACAGTGACAAAAAGTACTTCATTGGCTGCGAAGCGCTTTGGGACAGCCTGAAATTGTGAAAGGCGCTATATAAATGCAAGTCGTTCTTTTCAATTATAAGGGACATTCAACGATGAGGTGCAAATGCAATGAGCAGACTGATTAACCGATCAGTATTGCACGCTGGAGTGAGTGGCGGGGATCCCCTTCAAGTGTGGGACACGCCGTGGTCCGCACTTCGAGGAAGTATTTGGTTTACAGTACAGCGAAGCTGTTCACTGTGGCAGAGAGTGAAATTAATACTCTATGACGAGAGAAAGTTTGATATTCCACTGTTACCTGTGAGCCAGGTGAATGTGGGATGCTGCTGCCCGTCAGACCTCGCAGTGCAATATCGCTTCTCGTCAAGCCCCAGGTTTTGATTGTGGCTGACCTGCCATTTGTTGCTGTGACAAAGAAAATGGCAAACAGAAAATTACAGGGGATGGGAAGAAATCACTAAGGTCCTGACATTGTGGGATATTAGTGTACAAACACTTAATGCATTCGTCTCCACTACTTCAGCAGAAGCATTTTGTAAACCATTGAAGCTTCGATATTGCTGGCAATTCAAGCGCATGTTCTTTTAGATTCTATCCCCGGTTTCCTCTGAGCTAGCTGATCTTCCTTGGGATAAGGGGCAGTATGGGGGGCACGTAATCCTTTAAGATCAACACGGGTGAATCGGCTAGTATAATTTTACAGCTGGTTTATTTGGTTTACAATATAGACATTAAAAAAAAGAGGTCTGTTGCAATATCTCCTGATATGATAACGAGCTAGCTTGAAAGGCATCTGTCCTGGTAACTAAGTTACCGTAATTCGCATTCACAGTGTGAGAAATCAATTCATCTGAGCCTTGAAAACCAGTCCTGTTACATTGTTCTGTGCAGGATAGGAATGGGTCCCTCACATTTACTTTTTACATTTACTGTCAATTCACATTACAGCCAATTTTCTTGCACAAAGTCATGTAAAAATATGATGGATAGAACTGCCAGTACTGTAACGTGCTTTGAACTACTATTTACAGGGAAACATCCATGCTAATCTTTGAAATTTTTTGCTTTTATATTGGCTCCCGGCCCAGCAATGCCTCTAATTTAAAATTCGCAATCTTGTTTTCAGATCCCTCCGTCTATCTCTGTAACCTCCTCCAGCCCGACAACCAATGATCCCTTTAAGCTGCGCGGCCTGCACGGCGCTCCGGAGCTCACGCGCAGCCGGCTCACCGGCTTTTAAACGGGGAAAAAACGCACACGCGCGGAATTTTCAATTGGCCGTGCAAGCCCCAAAAAAGATTAGAGGGAACATTGCCTGCAACCCTCCGAGGTCTCTGCGCTCCTCCTGTTTTGGCCTCTTGAGCATCTCCGATTTCCTTCACCCCATCATTGGCGGCCGTGCCTTCAGCTGCCTGGACCACAAGCTCTGGAACTCCCTCCCTAAACCTCTCCGCCTCTCTACCTCGCTCTCCTCCTTTAAGACCCTCCTTAAAGTGTCGGCCGTGGCTCAGTGGGCAGCACACTCGCCTCTGAGTCAGAAAGTTGTGGGTTCAAGCCCCCCTCCAGAGACTCGAGCACATAAATCTAGGCTGACGCTTCAGTGCAGTGCTGAGGGAGTGCTGCACTGTCGGAGGTGCCGTCTTTCGGATGAGATCTTAAACCGAGGCCCCGTCTGCTCCCTCAGGTGGACGTAAAAGGTCCCGTGGCACTATTTTGAAGAAGAGTAGGGGAGTTATCCCTTGTGTCTTGGAGCCAATATTTATCCCTCAATCAACATCACTAAAACAGATTATCTGGTCATTAAGCTGTGCGTGGGAGCTTGCTGAGCACAAATTGGCTGCCGTGTTTCCCACATTACAACAGTGACTCCACTTCAAAAGGATTTCATTGACTGTAGAGCGCTTTGAGACGTCCGGTGGTCATGAAAGGCGCTGTAGAAATTCAAGTCTTTCTTTTTTATAGCCTACCTCTTTGACCAAGCTTTTGGTCACCTGTCCTAATATCTTTTTACGATAGCACCTCCTCTTGCCTTGATTATCTCTTAATGTCTCTCAATGTCTCTTAATCTCTCCTTTTGTTCTTTCATCCCCTCCCCCTTTTCCCAGCTTTATACTTGCTTTAAATTTATTTCATTTCCTGCTTTTTTCCAGTTCTGACGAAAGGTCTTCGACCTGAAACGTTAACTCTGTTTCTCTCTCCACGGATGCTGCCTGGCCTGCTGAGTTTTTCCAGCATTTTCTGTTGTTATTTCTAATATCTCTTGTGTGGCTCGGTGTCACGTTTTGTCTGATAACGCTCCTGTGAAGCGCCTTGGGATGTTTTACGATGTTAAAGGCGCTGGATAAATGCAAGTTGCTGTTCTCTGCTCTTTCTATCTTTCTTCCCTGTACATCATCTTTCCTGAGCCACACGGGCAAGTCAATCTCAGTGTGGGCTACAGACCTCTACATTACTTGTGAAGCTTGTCTCACATGAGGTAGCATGAGGCACAATTCAAACAAATGAGAGGAAGAAAAGAACATCTAGTATTCATAAAACGCCTTCAATGTACAAACATGTCCCAAGGCTCGTCACAGAAGCGTCAGTTGATAAAGATGGACGCCAAACCAAAGAAGGAGACAATAGGAGGGGCGACTAAACGCTTGGTCAAAGAGGTGGGTTTTAAGGAGGGTCTTAAAGCAGGAGTGGGAGGTGGAGAGTCTTAGGGAGGGAATGGCTTCTTTATGATGTGTGCACTTGATCTCATTGTTTTCTAAGACTTGTCAGATATAATAAGGAAATCTCAGCTGCACTGCACAGGTGGTGGAGCTGATCGTCTGTCAGTGAAGAACCTGCCTGAATTTTATTCCATTTCGTGTATTGCTGGAGGCCTGCGAGCATGTTGTCTGGCCGAGACCAGGCTGTCTGGCCGGGAGCAGGTTGTCTAGCCAGGGGACCAGGTTGTCTAGCCAGGGGACCAGGTTGTCTAGCCAGGGGCCCAGGTTGTCTAGCCAGGGGAACAGGTTGTCTAGCCAGGGGACCAGGTTGTCTAGCCAGGGGAACAGGTTGTCTAGCCAGGGGAACAGGTTGTCTAGCCAGGGGACCAGGTTGTCTAGCCAGGGGACCAGGTTGTCTAGCCAGGGGAACAGGTTGTCTAGCCAGGGGAACAGGTTGTCTAGCCAGGGGAACAGGTTGTCTAGCCAGGGGACCAGGTTGTCTGGCCAGGGGACCAGGTTGTCTAGCCAGGGGAACAGTTGTCTAGCCAGGGGACCAGGTTGTCTGGCCAGGGGACCAGGTTGTCTAGCCAGGGGAACAGGTTGTCTAGCCAGGGGAACAGGTTGTCTAGCCAGGGGAACAGGTTGTCTAGCCAGGGGAACAGGTTGTCTAGCCAGGGGACCAGGTTGTCTAGCCAGGGGACCAGGTTGTCTAGCCAGGGGAACAGGTTGTCTAGCCAGGGGAACAGGTTGTCTAGCCAGGGGACCAGGTTGTCTGGCCAGGGGACCAGGTTGTCTAGCCAGGGGAACAGTTGTCTAGCCAGGGGACCAGGTTGTCTGGCCAGGGGACCAGGTTGTCTAGCCAGGGGAACAGGTTGTCTAGCCAGGGGACCAGGTTGTCTAGCCAAGTGAAAGGCTGTCTCTGCCCATCCTCCTGGACTTGGCGGAAACAGACCAAAGCGTAGCAAAAAACAAGATACATTTGCAGAAACATAAACAAGGGAGTTCCATACTCAGAAAAAATCAGATAATGCACATCTGGCTTGTTCAAATGAATTGGATGAATAACCGTGATTCATCTCAACTGATGATAAACACCTGAACAGTGGAAGCAAGTTTGAGTGACAGGCAGTCCTCGGAGGAGTTTGCCACCTATTGGCTAGGAGTTAACACCAAATAATTTGTTACCTAGCAACCTGTTAGGACCACTTTTCTTCAGTGAAATTACATAAAGTAATGGAAAAGTGATGAAATAAAATGCCTATATATTAGCATGGATAGAGGATTGGCTAACTAACAGAAAATAGAGAGTTGGGATAAATGGGTCATTTTCAGTTTGGCAAACTGTAACTAGTGGGGCACCACAGGGATCAGTGCTGGGGCCCCAGCTATTTTCAATCTATATTAATGACTTGGATGAAGGAAGCGACTGAAATGGAGCCAAATTTGCGGACGATACAAAGATAGGTGGGAAAGCAAGTTGTGAGGAGGACATTCAGGCCGGAATTTTGCCGGCGCTCAGGGGGCGGGTTTGGAAGTGGAACATCTGGCAAAATCGCTAAGATTGACAGCAGACAGGAAACACGCTGTCGACCCGCTTCCAATCAATCTTCCCAAGTGCTGGGTCCCCGAATTGCGCATGGACCCGACACCTAGCGGCGGGAAGAGGATTATAGCCACTTAACTGCTTGTTAACAGGCAGTTAACAGGCTTTTTCCCATTTTGACACTTCTACTGCGGGCTTCCCGACGTCCGGACACCACGCCAGGTAAGTGTGGCGTGTTGTGAGTCTGCTGTAATGTTTCTGCATTGATAACAGCTGCAGAAGTGGTGTGAAGGATCCAATGGTGCACTGGTGAGTTTTAGAGGTAAGAAAATGTTGGGAATTTCATTTTTAATGCATTTAGACTTTTCTGTAGGTAACAAGTTTTGAATTATATGTATAGTCCCACCTCATTGGGAGAACCTCTCTCACCAGTGACAGATCGCTCCTGTAACCTCACCTGCAGCTATCATCTGCTCTAGTCTAAGGAGGGAGTCACTGGAGAGCCTGGGTGCAAGAGCTCACCTGTCAACAGTGATTTGCAGCACCTCAATGCTGTCAAACACTGAAAAATCAACTGTCAAAAAAAATTGTGCATGGTCCCTTTAAGAAAACCTGCAGATGATGCGTCATCAAATGACGTCATCAGACCCGCTCCCTGTTAATTGGACGGAAGTCTTGCTACAACTGTACAGGGCGCTGGTGAGACCACACCTGGAGTACTGCGTACAGTTTTGATCCCCTTATTTAAGGAGGGGTATACTAGCATTGGAGGCAGTTCAGAGAAGGTTCACTAGGTTGATTCCTGGGATGAAGGGTTGTCTTATGAGGAAAGGTTGAGCAGGTTGGGCCTATACTCATTGGAGTTTAGAAGAATGAGAGGTGATCTTATTGAAACATATAAGATTCTGAGGGGGCTCGACAGGGTAGATGCTGAGAGGATGTTTCCCCTCGTGGGGGAATCTAGAATGAGGGGGCACAGTTTCAGGATAAGGGGGCACCCTTTTAAGACGAAGATGAGGAGGAATTTTTTCTCTCAGAGGGTCATGAATCTTTGAAATTCTTTAGCCCAGAGAGCTGTGGAGGCTGAGTCATTGAATATATTCAAGGCAGAGATAGACATATATTTGAGCAATAGGGGAGTCAAGGGTTATGGGGAGTGGGCGGGAAAGTGGAGTTGAGGCCAAGATTGGATCAGCCATGATCTTATTGAATGGCGGAGCAGGCTCGAGGGGCCGAATGGTCTACTCCTGCTCCTATTTCTTATGTTCTTTTGTTACTTTTCTACGAATCAAAATTGAAGGTCACCATTTGGCTTTCAATTCATTATCTTGTACGAGTTTACAATATGCTCTGGGAAGAAGTCGGATCAGAATCAGAAAGTCATTAGTTCCGCTGCTTTACATGAACAATGGGCTGAATTTTAACACCCAAAAATGGGTGGGTTGAGGTCGGGTCAGATGATAAAATTTTAAAGATCTGAAACCAGACCCCACCAGACCCCACACCCAGTTCCAGGTTTGAAAAGGAAAGACATGCATTTCTGTAGCGCCTTTCATGACCTCCCAAAGCACTTTACAGAGAATGAAGTACTTTTTTGAAGTGTAGTCACTGTTGTAATGTAGGAAAGGCGGCCGCCAATTTGCGCACAGCAAGCTCCCACAATCTGTGATAATGACCAGATAAACTGTTTTAGTGATGTTGATTGAGGGATAAATATTGGCCCCAGGACACCGGGGAATAACTCCCCTGCTCTTCTTCGAAATAGTGCCGCGTGATCTTTTACGCCCACCTGAAAGAGCAGACGAGGCCTCGGTTTAACGTCTCATCCGAAAGAGGGCACCTACCGACAGTGCAGCGCTCCCTCAGCACTGCACTGGAGTGTCAGCCTAGATTTTTGTGCTCAAGTCTCATGGAGTGGGGACTTGAACCCACAACCTTCTGACGCAGCAGCGAGAGAGTGCCGCCCACTGAGCCACGGCTGACTCAGGAGGCAGAAGAAGGGGGGGGGGGGGGGGGCGGGCAGACAACCCACTCTGCAGGCTTCGGGAAACCCGACAGCTGAAGGAAGACGAGGACAGCTTTGGGGGAGAAGGCAAGTGCCTTTACAGCACTGCTTGTGGGCCAGGACGATTAATTATTTGATTTATGAAGCCACTGGTCTTTGGAATTCTATCACTCTCTGTTCTTGGCCTTCCATTGCCCTCTTTGTATGCTCACAATCTTCTCTGTTCAATTTCTCTGTTTATGGACTTCTCCTGCCCTCTCACTCTTTGGATCCAATTCCCTATCTTCTAATGTCTTGGTGTAACATCGCAGCTGCGTTTGGAGCAGTCAGCAAGCCCATTATAATCATATACCCTACTCTCTGTGGATTCAACCCATAACCCACCGTGACTCCATTGAGAGTGGGAAAATCTGATTTTAATGCATGGGCTGACTGTGCCAAGTGCTCCTGTTGCTACACATCAAGACAAATGGAGATGATGAGACCAGGAGTAGTTGGCTGGGAAGTTCAGGATGAGGGAGTGAGAGGGTGAGGGAGACCTGGCCAAGGGTGAGAGGGCAAGGTGAGACTAGCAGCAAAAAACTGAGAGATCAGGGGAAAAGTCAGAGCACAAAGTGAAATGGTAAGGGAAGACTGAGGTCAGGATAAGACCAGGAGCTGGAGAGAGGGCAACAGAAGAGTAGGAAGTGGAAGGAGAACACTTTGTATCGAGAAGATACTTTCTGCAGAAATTTGAATCTGTTGCCGTATTAATATATTTTTGGGGGCTAGAAAGAGTCACCTTTTCTATGTGGTGCCTTTCAGGCAAGTACCATATATACTTCAAGCACTTATGTTAATTTTGCTACTTTATAATCAAATTTCCGTTTATCTCAATCAGTATTGTGATGATTAAGAATGTTTTGTTGATTGGAGAATGTTGTAATCCTACAGGTTAAAAACAGCTTCATAAAATGATTGAGCAATGAGTTAAAATTAACCTGAGTAAATATGCTATGTTATTTTGCCTTGGAATGGGTTTTCAGGCTGTTTTACTGAAATTGTGCACATTTACTCACTGGTTGCCATTGAACTGAACTTGAACTAAAAAAATATCTCAGGAGTTTATTTACAGAGACAAAGAAAAACAACATTTTTAATTCTGCACCCATGGAGTTCAGGCAGTGTAAACAATGACAGACACATCGGCCCGTATTTTCCGATCGGAGGCTTCCTGCGTGCGGAGGCCTCCGATCTGGAAAAAATCTACGCTCTTACCTGAGGACTCCCGAGGTCCGGACACTTCCGCTCCTGGGCCTCTCCAAACTCGAAATGCGCAGGGCCCACGTATCCCAGAGGGCGCAGGCGGTTCGCAAGCGTCCCTGGGATCACGTGGGCCATGGGGAGCCAATAGGAGAAGGCAATCTCCCTTCATAATTTTGACAGATAGACCCGTCAAATATATGAACGGAGATCACCCCAAAAACACGGTAAAACATTAAATACATTAAAAAAAAAATCACATTTTTAAAATGAGTTGAAATTACAATAAATTAAATATTTTAAACAAAAATTTAATTTTTTGAAAAAAATAATTCAAGTTTTTTACAGGGCTAAAAATAAACTTACCTTTTTTTAAGGTATTTTTAAATGATAAATGAGTGAAAACACTTTTTTAAAACTTTTTTCCAACTCTTATGCTGATAAAAGCAGGCCTTACGCACGCTTTTACCAAGCGTAAGATTTTTAAGGGTTTTCAGCGGGCGGAGGTTCTCCAGAAAGCGGAACTCTCTGCCCGCCGAGGCCCTTCTCCAGGGCAGGCGGAGGATCTGTCCAGAGCATTCTTGACAGATCGGAAGTGCAGGTTTTCAGCGCATGCGCTTGGCGTGCCTGAAACTGGCATTTCCAATGTCCCTACGGGTGTGAACACAGCGCGTACACACCCGTAGGCATCGGAAAATACGGGCCATAGTACTCCCACAGTCAACCTGCATTTTGTGGAACTCATTATTTACTTGTTTTTAACGTGTAATTCAAATGCAAAAACTACAAATCTAGATTCTGTCCGTTTTTGCAATAGAGTTTCCAACTTGGGCACAACCCGGCAGTTAGACCTGAAAACGTGCCCAATATTGCACCCATTTTGAAGATGTCAAGGTGTGCCCAAGCATCCTGCCAAACTTGTTAGAATGCACCCAAACTTAAAATGGGCGGAAATCAACTTAAACCATCGGGACCCGAGGAAACATCGAACCCACACAAGTATATCTCTTGAGTATTAAAATTTAAGTTTCTACTCATTTAACTATCGTTCATGCCCAGCGTGTTTAAGAATTTGCAATTGGGAAGCTTTCCAATTTTTAAACGTGACTTACACTTACGCAATAGAAATGGGAAACAGAAAATACAGAGCCGGTCTCAGTGAGGATAAATTTTAAAAAAAACCTCAAAAAATTGCAATTGAAAGACCAGAAAAATAACTTTGCTTGCTGCTGCGCCTGAGAATCTGGTCGCAATGTTGAAAGACCACCCTCCCCCGAACAAGCGCAATCAGAGGATACTCGCGATTGAGAGACGGAGGGGCGTGGCCAGTTTCGCGGGCGGAGATTCGTTCGGGCGCTCCTTTAAGACGCTCCTTAAAACCTACCTCTTTGGCCAAGCTTTTGGTCACCTGCCCTAATTTCATCTTATGTGGCTCGGTGTCAAATCTTTTGTCTTAAAATACTCCTGGGACGTTTTACTACGTTAAAGGCGCTATATAAATACAAGTTGTTGTTGTTGTTTGATTGATGGATCAGGAGAGGGAAGGAGAACACGGTGCAGAGAGAGAGAGAGAGAAGATAAGAGAAGACAGCGAGCAAAGAGCGAGAGGTCAGTAACTTGACCACACCAACAGACTTCTCATTTTTGTCCACCCCAGTCCAACACCGGCATCTCCGCATCAACACCAACAACAGCAGATTGAAAGATCGAGGAGACTCGGGCGTAGTGTAGTTACCCGCGTAGCTGACTTACGCCCAAAATTTCCACGATGTTTTAAGCCACGTAATTTGGTTGCGCCCAGACTATGGGTGTACCTGGGCGCAAATACGGAGGAAACTCCAGGCCCATCGGATGGTGCTCGATTGGAGCAGCAGTAGCAGGTCAAGTAGTAGACAATGGCTTGGGGTGCCTGTTTGAGGACCATTCTCCCAGGACACATTGAGCCAAAGACAGTGTCTGGAGAGACACAGTCTGAAATGAAAGGGGTTAGAAAGTAAAGACCAGCATGAAATTACTTGGTGTATAGGAAGGAAAGACAATACTCAGGTAATCACAGGACAAAAAAAACAACATAATTTATTCCTCCCACATACGCACAAAAGTTATTGATTAAAGGAGAAACCGTATTTTACTTTGAATGGCTTGACTTGCAGAGCGGGATGGTCACACAGAAAGAAAAGCCCACATCAATCCCACCAATCTCACCTCACTGCAGGTAATGCCCATTCATCCATCCTAATATCTCAGCAAGGTGCAGTAAACCCCACAGGTCAGGACACGCGAGAAGTAGACACGGTGCCGCGTATGACTGAGCAGAGTGGGATTAAAAAAAAAACAGTTCCGCTGGAGAGCGACCGGAGGCTATGCAATGACCTCCTTGTTTGAGAGTCTGATGAGATTACAGTGCGCCTTTTTATTCAGTTCTGAATTGACTTATAGCAAGGATCTGCTGTTTGTCAGATCGCGGTATTGCTGCTCAAAAGGGTTTTAGTTCAATTTAATTTACATTTGGTTGAACCGCATTCCAAGCCTTGCTATCAGATGCACTTTTGTTGCTGCACAGCTGTTTCTGCATTCTGTTCTTTGAAATTCTATAATTAGGGGACAGCTTAAGATGCACTTGTAGATTTACAGCACCTCAATGTAAGAAGCATCGATAAACAGCTGCCTCTCGCGCTGTGCAGTCACAACAAAAAAACGTTCTTTCTTTTTGCCATTTGCAGGCTGCATATGGTCAAGTAATAAAAAAAACTGTAGCAAGCTCTTGGATTTCCCAATTGGTCAGCTCTCCCAACGGCTCGGTCACCCTATAGAGCAGGAAGTGGAACCGGCCTGAGGGAAACTGGCCCCCCCACCCCTGGGCAAACTTGTGTTTTGGCGCCCTTTCTTTGAGTTGAAGTGTGTAGTAGTATTAGCAAAAGTTTCAGAAATAAGAACATAAGAAATAGGAGCAGGAGTCGGTCATTTGTCCCTTCAAGCCTGTTCTGCCATTCAATAAGATCATGGCTGTTCTTCTACCTCATCTCCACTTTCCTGCACTATCCCCTTGATTCCCTTAATATTCAAAAATCCATCGATCTCTGTCTTGAATATACTCAACGACTGAGCCTCCACAGCCCTTTGGGGTAGAGAATTCCAAAGATTCACAACCCTGAGTGAAGAAATTTCTCTTCATCTCAGTCCTAAATGGCCGACTCCTTATTCTGAGACTGTGACCCCTGGTTCTAGACTCCCCAGCCAGAGGAAACATCCTCCCTGCATCTACCCTGTCAAGCCCTGTAAGAATTTTGTATGTTTCAATGAGATCACCTCTCATTCTTCTAAACTCTAGAGAATATAGACCTAGTCTACTCAATCTGTCCTCATAGGACAATCCCCTCATCCCAGGAACCAGGAACTATGGCAAGTATATCCTTCCTTAGGTAAGGAGACCAAAACTGTACACAATACTCCAGGTGTGGTCTCACCAGGGCCCTATATAATTGCAGTAAGACGTCTTTACCCTTATACTCAAATCCTCTTGTAATAAAGCTGGAATCTCAAAAGTTTTTTTATAATTTAAATAATAAATGATATAAGTCATAAAAGTAACATTACAGCTAAGTGACAAATAAACAAAATATTAAATGAAACACTAAACTAATAACTAACAATAACAAATAAAAAACTTTATTCACCAAGATATTTTGAGCCACATCATTCTCGATAGACAGGTTGGCCAACGAAGATAGCCTGTCATCTCCCATGGCCGATCAAAAAAAATGTTTTTAAACTGCACTGTCGGAGGTGCCGTCTTTCAGATGAGACATTAAACCGAGGCCTCGTCTGCTCCCGCAGGTGGACGTAAAAGATCCCAAGGCACTGTTTCGACAACAATGAGCAGGGGAGTTCTCCCCCGTGTCCTGGGGCCAATAATTATCCCTCAATCAACATCATTAAAAACAGATTATCTGGTCATTATCACATTGCTGTTAGTGGGAGCTTGCTGTGTGTAAATTGGCTGGCATGTTTCTTACATTACAACAGTGACTACACTTCAAAAAGCACTTCATTGGCTATAAAGTGCTTTAGGACATCATGAGGTCGGGAAAGGTGCTATAGAAATGCAAGTCTTTCTTTCCTCAGCACCACAGGGGCAGAGAGTCTTCTAACACCCTCGGTGGTGGTTTGCTGTCCTGTTCCTATTTAGAAAGCTTTTTGGATATTCAAAAAATAAATTATCGGGTAATTATTGTTAGAAAACACAGCGACGAAAAATTTCCAAATTTATTCCTTGATTTGGATGTCTTTTTGTATAATATCACTTTTATCCTCTTGACTCAGTTGGTATGTGTGCTACTTAGGGCTGGATTTTATCAATGCGGGCGCGTTGGGGGCGGGACTGCTGGTTGTTGGGTTTTAGTCCCGCCCCCAACGACGTCCGGCCAACCCACGCAATTTTCCCTTGATTGACCTTGTTAAGCCTGCCCTGCGGGCTTAGCCGGCCAATTAAGGGAAAGCCGGTGACAGAGGACGTCAGCGCATGATGTTTCATCTGTCAAAAATTGTTGACAGATGAATTTTCAGCGTTTGATAGCTTTGAGAAGCCGTCAAACACTGACAATCTCTGTTCGAAGGTGAGCCCTTGTACTGAAGGCTCACCAAAGCCTCTTTCCTCAGCAGAAATCAGATGGCTGCTGCATCTAAAAATGCAGCAGCCATTCTGTCATCTCTGCCGTTGAGATGAGGCACCTCCGGATCTCCAAGGGTTGAAGCCTGCAGGAAGAAACAAAGGTGAGTAAACTTTTTCTAACACTTTGGGCAGAATTTTCATTGACCCGTGGAGGTGGGTTTGGAGGCGTGTGGGGGTTAAAATTGCGAAAACTGGTGGGCGGGCACAAGCCCACCTTCATGCAATTTTCATTAAATTGTTTCTGCTGGTCCTGACTCCGTCCCGCCTCTAAGAGGCGGGATAGGCTGTTAAGGCCCTTAACAAGCACTAAATTGCCTCTATAATGCCATTTTGAAAGGCCTTTGTGATTTTAACCCTTTTTCTACGTGAAGCACGCCTGTTCTGAACCACGAATGTGAAACCTAATGGGAGCACATTTCGATAGCTGACGATCAGCTGCAGGTCCACTATGATGATGGAAGAAGAAGAAGAAGAAGAAGAAGAAGAAGAGGAGGAGGAGGAAAAAATATATATAATAATATCTGGGGGTGGTGGTGGTGCAACAAAAATATCTGGGAGCGGACTTAGGACTGCTGCTGCTCATTTTGCCTCCAGGTCCTCTCACAGCAAAGGCCAGGCAGTCTTTGCAGACCTTCAATGCAGCAGCAATGATGACATCATCAGAGGCGACTTTCAGACTGAAAACACTAATTGGGTCATGTGTTCCCACATGCTGGAACTCAATTGCCCAATTAGGTGAAAATCGCATCAATCTCCCACATCCAATTGCAGTCGGGTGGATAACACGAAAAGTGGGTGACACGACCCCAACCCGCCCCAGTATCAAAATCCAGCCCTTTACACTCACCTCTCATACTTACCTCTCCACACTTGCACCCATCACATCACTCACCTCCACAGCGCACTTTTCAACCCCTCCGACCACCGCAGACCCACTGCTCGCCTCGCTGACCCCGGCGAGGTTCTCAGCCGTCGGGGAGCCCGCAATTGCAGGGGTAAAATGGGGAAAAGCCTCAAAACTGCCTGTTAACTAACTGTTAACAGGCAGTTAATTGGCTCTAATCCCCTTCCCGCCTCGAGGAGACGGGTCCCTGTGCGACTCGGGGACCCGCCTCCCGGGAAGATGGCACGGAGGCGGGTTGGGAGTGGGGTTGGTACCCGCTCCCAGTTTCTGCCATTTTCCCGAAAGTCCCGCCTCCAAACCCGCCTCCTCAGGGCTGGGAAAATTCCCCCCTTTAGTGTGGAACTCACTGGGAAATTGCCCGTCCGGAAGCTGACCGGATTGGGTGCAACGCTGGTTTTACACCCCGCGTGATTTCACTCTCTATTGAAGTTGGTGGTTAGTAATATTGGGCGGGGCTTAAAACTGGCGTAACACCCGGTCCCCCTCAGTTTCCCGCCCGGTAAGTTCGGTTAAGATCAGGACGGTCCCAGGATGGTTCCCCAGTATACGACGAGTTAGGAGGGTGAGAGAGCCACATGGGGAGTAAAGTATCAGCCAGTATTACTGCTCCTGATCGCTATCTGTTGCCTCCTGCTGGAGAATGCAAGTTTGGCGAGGAATGGAATCAAGCTTGACTGTATTTGCAACACACTTAAACAGCCCGTGGACATTCAATGGGCAGGCTCACTAGTGGGGCCGATTTTAACCCTACTCGCTCAGCAGAAACCTGCCAGGTGGGGCAGTTAAAATCGCCCCTGGCTCTTAACTGTCCGAAAGCCGCCATGATTGCAACATCTGCAATTTTAACCCTGCTCTCCTGAGCAGGCGGCAAGGACACGCGCCCGGAGGCAACAGGGTCCTTCTTTACACCTGCACGTTGTGGCCCCGTGACATCATTGCGACCCGACTGTAATTTTAACTCAGGCCTGAGCGGGGGAATCCACCTGGAGTTAAAATCGGGGCCGTCCACTTGGGTAAGGGCTAGAGGGTGGGCAACTAACTATGTTTCAGCACAAGTCATCACCTTTTGGAGAGGGAAGGAGCGTAGAGAACTGAAGGAAAAAACAGACACTTTTTGATTTTTTTTTAAAAGGGAAAGTCTCATTGTTAGAATTATTTTTAAAGTAAAATGGGTAACAATAATCACTCCCAACAGTAATAACCTTTCATTTTTATAATTCCTTTGTTAGAATTTTGATTATTATATATGATGTGGAGATGCCGCTGTTGGACTGGGGTGGACAAATGTGAGAAGTCGCACAACACCAGGTTATAGTCCAACAGCTTTATTTGAAATCACAAGCTTTCAGAGTGCTGCTCCTTCGTCAGGTGAAGTGGATGGGAAAGGCTTGGGAGGAGTTACTGAGACTCACTGTGTGAAGGAACTGAATTAACTTGATACAAAGAAAGACTTGCATTTATGTAGCGCCTTTCATGACCACCGATCATCCCATAGCTCTTTACAGCCAATGAAGCACTTTTGAAGTTTTGTCACTGTTGTAATGTAGGAAACGCGGCAGCCAATTTGCGCACAGCAAGCTCCCACAAACAGCAATGTGATAATGACCAGATAATCTGTTTTAGTTATGTTGATTAAGGGATAAATATTGGCCCCAGGACACCGAGGATAACTCCCCTGCTCTTCTTCAAAATAGTGCCATGGAATCTTTTACGTCCACTTGGTTTAATGTCTCATCCGAAAGGCGGCACCTCCGACAGTGCGGCGCTCCCTCAGCACTGCACTGGAGTGTCAGCCTAGCTTTTTGTGCTCAAGTCTCTGGAGTGGGACTTGAACCCACAACCTTCTGACTCAGAGGCGAGAAGTGTCATCCACTGAGCCACAGGTGACTACCGTATTACATTAAGGAGACATAAAACTTGGATGAGACTTGTGGCCAACGTTGCCGTCTGGAGGTCCCGCGCAGGCCGCTCACCGGATTTTACGTGGAAGAAACCGTGCATGCCCGAAAATTTGAACAGGCCGCGCAGCCAGTTAAAGGGACCGCGCGCGAAAAAGAAAATTAGAAGGAACATTGCTTGGGGGCCCTCACTCAGTGCAGACGTGTGACAGCAGCAGCTCAGCAGGGACTCCAGAGATAACTAAAGATTACCAGGAACTCCCACTGTTAAGGACAAGAATGGCATTCGAGTGCGTCAGGGTCCATTTTAACCACTGCTTCTCAGACCATGTGCCATCCATGGCCAGGAAGACAGATTGCCTGGATTTGCCCCAAAAGTTCTTTATAACCAGCCCTTAAGATGTGCACGTGACTGGCACAGGGCTGCATACAAAGTCTCTGGCCTCCACTGGTTGCCTTCCCATGGCTGCACAGTTTAGATTGGGAACTCAGCATATGGGGGCAATCATGGGTACAAGCCGTGTCCTGCTATTTGATGTGCAGTACTCAGCGGTCTTGGTGTGCCAGCATGCTAAGTCACCACCACACTTGGCGGCACAGTGTATTTTAATTGGCTTATTTGTAAAGCTACGAGATTTCTTTGCTGCACCGTTGAGGAGAGCTTCATCAATGTGCTACTTCAAGCACAACATCATTAGCTTAGTATTCGTTTGGAGTTACATTCTACCTAATGGGCGTTTCCTGGGAGAAGCACAAAACAGAGAAAAACAGCTTCGGCTGATTTAGGAAAAAGAAATCTGGGAAATCCTTCTCTAATAAGAACATAAGAATTAGCAGCAGGAGTCGACCATACGGCCCCTCGAGCCTGCTCCGCCATTCAATAGGATCATGGCTGATCTTCGACATCAACTCCACTTTCCTTCCTGATCCTCATATCCCTTGATTCCCCGAGAGTCCAAAAATCTATCGATCTCAGCCTTGAATGTACAACAACAGCAATGACTTGTATTTATATAGCGCCTTTAATGTAGTAAAACTTTCCCAAGGCGCTTCACAGGAGTATTATAAGACAAAAAATTTGACACCGAGCCACATAAGGAGAAATTAGGGCAGGTGACCAAAAGCTTGGTCAAAGAGGTAGGTTTTAAGGAGCGTCTTAAAGGAGGAAAGAGAGGGAATTCCAACGACTCAGCATCCACAGCCCTTTACGGCAGAAAATTTTGAAGATTCACAACCCTCTGAGTGAAGAAATTCCTCCTCATCTCAGTCTTAAATGGCCGACCCCTTATCCTGAGACTCTGCCCGCCTAGTCCTAGTCTATTCTGATCCCTAAAGGCAATCAAACAAGCTTCAAGAGACAATGTTGACTTGTTGAGGCACAATCCCTTTATCTAATTTTCACAGTTAAAAAAGAAAAATTGCCTCATCGTCTTACACCAGAGCTGACATGGCATAATTTTGCAGTCACACCAGTACTCTGGATGATTTACATGGCAGTGGCGTTGGGGAGTTGGCTTGAATCTTGTTGGCGCTATACTATGAATTTGGTACAAAACTTATGCCATTACCAGATGAATTTTTTCTTTTATTCATTCCTGGGATGTGGGCATCGCTGGCAGGGCCAGCATTTATTGCCCATCCCTAATTGAGCTGGAGAAGGTGGTGGTGAGCCGCCTTCTTGAACCGCTGCAGCCCGTGCGGTGAAGGTGCTCCCACAGCGCTGTTAGGGAGGGAGTTCCAGGATTTTGACCCAGCGACGATGAAGGAACGGCCGATATATTTCCAAGTCAGGGTGGTGTGTGACTTGGAGGGGAACTTGGAGGTGGTGGTGTTCCCATGCGCCTGCTGCCCCTTGTCCGTCTAGGTGGCAGAGGTCACGAGTTTGGGAGGTGCTGCCGAAGAAGCCTTGGCGAGTTGCTGCAGTGCATGTCAACAAAAAACTTGTTCTATGACAATAGCAGGAGTGTTATCCTCAATCAAAATAACAGAAGAATTGAAGAGTAATAAGATTGCCTTCCAGACACCACACATCTAACATGAATTACTTATATAACATATAGAAAGATAAAATGAGACGATCGGTGATAGGCAAGTCTAAGAAAGTAAAACACGCAGCAGAACGGGTACCGTAGCATAGCGGTTATGTTACTGGATTATGCGGATTTCACTTTTAACCACCCCCCCCCCACACCCCGACCAACCCTCTCCTGCCCATCGTGGGGGGGCACGGGGTGGGGGGTTTAATATTGAGGCCACAGTCTCTTGGGAGAGGCAAGAAAAATCGGAGAAAAAAAGCTTAGGTCTATTTAGGAAAAAAAATCTGGAAAATAATTCCCTGATCCCCAAAGCCAATCACACAAGCTCCAGGAGACCATGACGACACAGCCCCCAATCACACACCGACCTTCTACATGTAGATATGTTAGCTGAAGTTCAGGAAACAAGGACCACTGGAAGTGCTAGATTGATCCCACCATCGAGCTGTCAGGAACTGATCCCATGTCCACCACTGGGTCACCAGGAATTCAACTCTTCCTATCCTTACAGTTCCTTAAAAATCTTTCATGGCACTTCTGTCAGATTAACAGGCACTTTGCTTTTCAAATTCATAACATAACATAAGAACATAAGAAATAGGAGCAGGAGTCGGCCATTCGGCCCCTCGAGCCTGTTCCGCCATTCAATAAGATCATGGCTGATCTTCTACCTCATCTCCGCTTTCCTGCACTGTCCCCATATCCCTTGATACCCTTAATATTCAAAAATCAATCAATCTCTGTCTTGAATATACTCAACGACTGAGCCTCCACAGCCCTCTGTGGTAGAGAATTCCAAAGATTCACCACCCTCTGAGTGAAGAAATTTCTCCTCATCTCAGTCCTAAATGGCCAACCCCTTATTCTGAGACTGTGACCCCTGGTTCTAGACTCCCCAGCCAGAGGAAACATCCTCCCTGCATCTACCCTGTCAAGTCCTGTAAGAATTCTATATGTTTCAATGAGATCACCTCTCATTCTTCTAAACTCCAGAGAATATAGGCCTAATCTACTCAATCTGTCCTGATATATAATATGGCCTTTTATACATCATTGTGACAATACATATTGATGCATAAAAGAAGGCAACATTATTAATTAAATAAGCAAAAATAGCTGTTAAAAGAAAGACTTGCATTTATATAGCGCCTTTCACAACTATCGGACGTCCCAAAGCGCTTTACAGCCAATGAAGTACTTTTTGAAGTGTAGTCACTGTTGTAATGTAGGAAATGCGGCAGCCAGTTTGCGCACAGCAAGCTCCCAGAAACAGCAATGTGATAATGACCAGATAATCTGTTTTAGTGATGTTGATTGATAATTCAACACTAGGCTTAAATATTTTTTTCAGTATTGGCCACGCAGCCCCTGTATTTTAGGCCTTCCCGAATCTAGAGCTCGATCCCAACTAGGAAATACAAATACCAAGAAAAAGACACATCCTTCTCTGCAAGCCAGCTCGTGATCACCGAGAGAGTAAGGACCATTAGAAACCATAGATTAATTCCACTATCAGGCTGCCAATCTAAAACCCTCATTATTCTTCTGGTAAGATGAAGCTACATGCAACCTGGTATCTTCCTATATGGCAGTAGTTTACAAACTATTGTGTGTGGGTGACCCCCTTTAAGTACTGATACACTCTCAGGGTCTTAGTGGAAATACTGACACATTCCCGAGACCTTCTGGTGTCGGCTTTTCCTCACGGAAGGAAGGAAGGAGGGAAGGAGGGAAGGAAGGAAGGAAGGGAGGGAGGGAGGAAGGAAGGAAGGAAGGAAGGGAAGGGAAGGAGGAGGGAGGAAAGGAGGAAGGAAGGAAGAAAGGGAGAAAGGAAGGAAAGGGAGGGAGGAGAGAGGGAAGGAAGGAGGAAGGAAGGGAGGGAGGAAGGAAGGAAGGTGGGAGGGAGGGAAGGAGGAAGGAAGGAAGGGAGGAAGAAAGGAAGGAAGGAAGGAGGGAGGGAAGGAGGGAGAGAGGAAGGAAGGAAGGAAAGAGGGAGGAAGGAAGGAAGATGGGAGGGAGGGAAGGAGGAAGGGAGGAAGAAAGGAAGGAAGGAAAGAAAGAAAGAATTTGCATTAATTTAACACCTCATCATATCCTCAGGACATCCTAAAGCACGTTATGTACTCCCAATTAATTACTTTTAAATTTCAATCACTGACATTTTGTGGAGAGCAGGATCTCAGAAACAGCAAATAAATGAATGACCAGTTTTTGCAGTGGTGTTTTAGGGAGGAACAAAAATATGTTCTAGTATCTCAACCAACACAGAAATCAAATAACAGATGGGCAGAAATGTGATGATCTCGAAAATCCCAAGGATTCAAAGACCACAAGATAACAACCGTTGCTTTAAGATCACAAGGTCTGATTGCTGTAAATAAGAATATCCTACAGTCACCTCGAGGCTAATTTCTGTGAGAGGCAATCTGAGGTCAGTTAGAGAGTAATTGTTTTTTCTGTAGATGGGCAGTTGCTTGTAAATCTCTGGCTCTAAGATTCTGAGGGGGATTGACAGAGTAGATGCTGAGAGGTTGTTTCCCCCTGGCTGGAGAGACTAGAACTAGGGGTCATAGTCTCAGGATAAGGGGTCGGCCATTTAAGACTGAGATGAGGAAGAATTTCTTCACTCAGAGGGTTGTGAATCTTTGGAATTCTCTGCCCCAGAGGGCTGTGGATGCTGAATCGTTGAGTATATTCAAGGCTGAGATCGATAGATTTTTGGACTCTAGGGGAATCAAGGGATATGGAGATATCCTACTCAATATCTGTAAAACAGCAGGACATGACTTTCTTTCTCTTTTTTTAAATACTTTCTTCAAGATTGCTTTCCCCTTTAACAAACTATCACATTTTAAAGTGTAATCTAAATTGCGACAGTCACAGAGGTGAAAAATTATATATCTATCTGGACACCAAGCCATATAAGGAGATATTAGGACAGATGACCAAAACCTTGGCCAAAGAGGTAGATTTTAAGGAGCATCTTAAAGGAGGAGAGAGAGAGCGGAGAGGTTTAGGGAGGGAATTCCAGAGGTTAGGGCCTAGGCAGCTGAAGGCACGGCCGCCAATGGTGGAGTGATTACAATCGGAGATGCTCAAGGGTCCAGATCTGGAGGAGCGCAGAGATCTCAGAGGGTTGTAGGGCTGGAGGAGGTTACAGAGATAGGGAGGGGGCGAGGCCATGGAGGGATTTGCAAACAACACACACACACATGTATATCGATATACGTTCGCTTCTAGATTAATTCTGTCTGTGATTTGTGCAGGAGATGTCTACTGTTTACTACAGAAGCAAAGCGTTGTTGACTGTAATCTAGCTCACCAAAGGAGGTGGCTACTGGGGCCTAAGGATGAATAAGGATAAAGGAAGAAGCAATGAGGTGAATCTGTGGTCGCAGTGCTTCTGGGACAGAGCTAATAATGGAAAGAAAGAAAGACTTGTGTTTCTATAGCGCCTTTCACGACCACTGGACGTCCCAAAGTGCTTTACAGCCAATGAAGTACATTTTTTTTGAAGTGTGGTCACTGTTGTAATGTAGGAAATGCGGCATCCAATCTGCGCACAGCAAGCTCCCACAAACAGCAATATGATAATGACCAGATAATCTGTTTTAGTCATGTTGATTGAGGGATAAATATTGGCCAAGACACCGGGGATAACTCCCCTGCTCTTCTTCGAAGTAGTGCCGTGGGATCTTTTATGTCCACCCGAGAGGGCAGACAGAGCCTCGGTTTAACGCGAAAGACAGAAAACTGTAGGGGGTTGCACGCCTGAGTTCCTGATATACCTCCCAAAGCAGAAATTCTGTGCTGGGTGCACTGAAGACAAAAACCATCCCCAATATCTTTTTTAAAATTTGTTTATGGGATGTGGGCGTCGCTGGCAAGGCCAGCATTTATTGCCCATCCCTAATTACCCTTGAGAAGGTGGTGGTGAGCTGCCTTCCTGAACCGCTGCAGTCCGTGCGGTGAAGGTGCTCCCACAGTGCTGTTAGGCAGGGAGTTCCAGGATTTTGACCCAGCGACGATGAAGGAATGGCCCGATATATTTCCAAGTCGGGATGGTGTGCGAGCTGGAGGGGAACTTGGAGGTGGTGGTGTTCCCGTGCGCCTGCTGCCCTTGTCCTTCTAGGTGGAAGAGGTCGCGGGTTTGGGAGGTGCCTATAAAAACACTACATCCTTCACTATCTTAGACATCCATTGCCTATCGGCGACCACCTGGAAATGATTTGGGGTGTAAGGCAATAACGGAGCAACTCAGCAGCTGCAAATGCATAACCTCCCACCCAAAAAAATAAATAGAAGAAGGATGCGTATGTCTTTTCAAAGTGATGGAGAGTAGAATGTTCGGCACTTTTCTTTCAAGATTATTGCTATCCGTCTGGGCAAAATGGACTGAATGTCCTTCACCTACTGAGGTCGTCAATAATTTGGGTGACATGATTTGCAGAGGAGAAAATCCGGCAAGAGTTTTAAAAAATAATTAACGGCAGGGATGAGATCGTCATCCAGCTAAATGATTTTGACCATAATTTGGCCCGTCTAAAACTGTCTGCAAGCACGTCTGAGACCACAGATCAAGCGTGACCTTGGCTATGCCTGGATTAAGTCTTTACATATTCATTTTCCCCCGACGCCTGGTCTGTATTTACTCGCTGAGTTGTGGGGCAGCTAAGAAGAGGCAACGTCTTGCTTTGCCAGTGATGCTGCACCATTGTGACAAAGCTCCTCTGAGTCATCGCATACTCGCCAATGCCTAATCCTTTAGCGGAGCGTTAAAGAAGCACACATTCCTGGCCCCGTCCCGAGATTTCTATTCAAGTGTAAGTAAGAATTATTACGACAGACCGAGAATGTAAATGATGAAGACAGCTAAAAGTTCCTGGTGACCTTCTGACCTAAATCAACCGAACCAGAAATCCATTAAATGAATTAATTTTCTTCATCCCGTTATTGATTATAGCACTCACATGTCCACAGTAAAAGCCCTGTACAGAATCAAAACTGTTTTATGAGTGAATGATTATCGAATGGAAATGACAGTAAAATGCATCATAAACAAGACTGTCAGGCTGCATTCTCCACTGATAATTCTACCGGACATCAAAGTCATTCTACTCTATCATTTAAACTATTATTCATGCATGAAAACCCGATGTGATGGCACATTTTCTAATATTTAACCATTACCGTGAATGGTGTATTCCAGTTAGTAAAAAAGAAACATTGGATGTGATTGTCAGTGCTATTGTGCTTCTTATGTTGCAACGTAAATTGCATGTGCAATGACCTTTCCCCTCAATTTTCTCCCTTCTTCTCTTGAAGGCGCTGAGTTTTACTAGGTTACAGTTCCATTGCATCAGCAGCCCTCTCATACCGCACCCCACTGCTTTCAAATCCCTCCATGGCCTCGCCCCTCTCTATCTCTGTCACCTCCTCCAGACTTACAACCCTCCGAGATCTCTGCGCTCCTCCAATTCTGGCCGCTTGCGCATCTCCGGTTTTAATCGCTCCACCATTGGCAGCCGTGCCCACAGCTGCCCAAACTCTGGAATTCCCTCCCTAATCCTCGCCACCGCTCTACCTCTCTCTCCTCCTTAAAACCTTCCCCGTTTGGTCATTTGTCCAGTGTCAGCTGTGGCTCAGTGGGCGGCACTCTCCCCTCTGAGTCAGAAGGTTGTGGTTCAAGTCCCCACTCCAGAGACTTGAGCACAAAAATCTAGGCTGATACTCCAGTGGAGTGCTGCACTGTCGGAGATGCCGTCTTTTGGATGAGACATTAAACCACTCTTTCAGGTGGATGTAAAAGATCCCACGGCACTATTTTGAAGAAGGGTAGGGGAACTACTTCCAGGTGTCCTGGCCAATATTTATCCCTCAACCAACATCACTGAAACAGATTATCTGGTCATTATCACATTGCTGTTTGCTGTGCGCAAATTGGCAGCCGCGTTTCCTACATTACAACAGTGACCACACTTCAAAAAGTACTTCATTGGCTGTAAAGTGCTTTGGGACGTCCAGTGGTTGTGTTGCCAGGTTGTTTAACCAGAGGGCATCATAGGTGATACTAGTGATAGGCACGCTTTTTAGCAGCGGTTACCGGACGCTCCCTAATGAATTGGCATTGAAGCTAAATGTAGCACTCCAACTACTGCCACAGCTGTGGCCAACTAACCATTCTGTAAGGCTTAGTACCAGAACGGGAAGCAAATTTACCCATTGAGGAGGTCACATGCTGGCTTTCACAATTGTTCCAGGTACATAGATCATTAAAATGTCATGGACAGGTACAGAAAATAATCAAAAAGGCTAATGGAATGCTGGCCTTTGTATCTAGAGGACTAGAATACAAGGGGGTAGAAGTTATGCTGCAGCTATACAAAACCCTGGTTAGACCACACCTGGAGCACTGTGAGCAGTTCTGGGCACCACACCTTAGGAAGGATATATTGGCCTTGGAGGGAGTGCCGCGTAGGTTTACCAGAATGATACCCAGACTTCAAGGGTTAAATTACAAGAAGCAATTACACAAATTAGGATAACAACAGAAAGCGCTGGAAAAACTCAGCAGGCCAGGCAACATCCGTGGAGAGAGAAACAGAGTTAACGTTTCAGGTCGAAGACCCTTCGTCAGAACGTCGACCTGAAACGTTGACTCTGTTTCTCTCTCCACGGATGTTGCCCTGGCCTGCTGAGTTTTTCCAGCGCTTTCTGTTGTTGTTTCAGTTTTCCAGCATCCGCAGTATTTTGCTATTACACAAACTAGGGTTGTATTCCGTGCAATTTAGAAGGTTAAGGGGTGATTTGATCGAAGTTTTCAGGATATTAAGGGGAACTGATAGGGTAGATAGAGAGAAACTATTTCCGCTGGTTGGGGAGTCCAGGACTAGGGGGCATAGTCTAAAAATGAGAGTCAGACCTTTCAGGAGTGAAATTATGAAACACTTCTACACACAAAGGGTGGTAGACGTTTGGAACTCTCTTCTGCAAACGGCAATTGATGTTGGGTCAATTGTTAATTTCAATCTGAGATTGACAGCTTTCTGTTAACCAAAGGTATTAAGGGATATGGGCCAAAGGCGGGTATGTGGAGTTAGGTCACAGATCAGCCACGATCTCATTGAATGGCGGAACAGGCTCGAGGGGCTGAATGGCCTCCTTCTGTTCCTGTGTTCCTATGTTCCTCACTAGTTTAATGCCAACGGCATCCATGAAACAGAAAGTGATGCAAAAGTGCATCAACGTGAATGCCCAGGGAGATTTGCACAAGACACGGCACAATGACTGATAGACAACGTAAAAGGCGGAACTTTCAACTTTGTGGGGGGGGTGGGTGGGTGCGTAAAATGGACGCTGGCGTGCCAGCCGTCCGCTATTCATCCCGCCTGATTTTTCCTTCCATTGAACTCAAATGCAGTCGATTCACCACCGCCCGTTTTTGCACTCCGCCAAAGTTGAAAGTTCTGCCCGAAACCGTGCTTCACAGACAGCGAGGCAAATATCCTATAAGAGGACGTTATGAAAATGAAATCATTTTTTTGGGGGGGACCGCAGCCCATCCGCCAAGCCCTGGCAGGAACCTTTTAATAAAATCGAGGCTCTTCTCCCAGATCACCAGAGCCGAATACGACTTGAGCAATATTTTTACCATTGCTATCGGGCAGAGGAAGGACAAATTGACTGCTGTAGAAAATTCACAAAGGTCTCTAGGGGGGGTAAGCTTTCAGTTTTCATATTCCTGAGCAGGATCTCACTCGTCAGGGCCCATATCAGGAATTTAGGTTTGTGTCTCTCACGATTTTCTATCTTCAACAGGCGGAAATTTCAAATGACAGCGTTGAGAAGTTGACTGTGCTCATCTCAGGAAACTATATTGAGGTATAAAAGGCAAAATCGGGACATTTGGAGAGTGAAAAAAACAAACTAAGTAATAAGAGATAATGGGCCGTATTTTGCGACCCCTATGGGTGCCTACGAGGCGCGCACGCGCCCGTAAGGGGCCGCCCAAGTTCAGGGTTTAGGCGTGCGAAGCGCGTGAGCTAAAACCCGGGAGCTTGCGATCTGTCGAGAATCCTCTTGACTGATCCTCCTCATCCCCGGGAAAAGGGCCTCCGCGGGCGGAGAGCTGGGCGATTTGCCCAACTTCTGCCCAGCCAATGCCCGGGAAATTCCTACGCCTGCTTTTACCAGGCGTAAGAGTTTTAGAAAATAGAAAAATAAAATGTTATCACTCATTTATACATTGAAAACCCTGTCCAATAAGGTTAGTTTATTTTTAGCCCCGTCAAAAGATATAAAAAAATTTCAAAAAATTTAATTTTTGTTTAAAATATTTAATTAAATGGCATTTTAATTAATTTTAAATATGTCATTTTTTTTATTTATTTCCTGTGTTTGTGTATTTTTTAAGTGATCCCCATTCATACTTATGACAGTTCCGTACGTACGGAATCCCCATAAGTATGAATGGGGATCACCTTCTTTTATTGGTTGGGCCGGTCCATGTGATCCCGCGGGAGCTTGCGAACCGCCTGTGGCCCCTGGGATACGGGGACCTCTGCCCGCGGGTAGCCGAAGTGGCCCAGGATCGCGAGTCTCCCGTACCTCCCAGGCCACCGGGTAAATTCGTAGATTTTTTGCAGGACGGAGGCGTCCGTCCGCAGGAAGCCTCCGATCGCAAATTTTGGGCCAATAATTTGACTCACCTGAGTACAAATGGCATCATTTCAGAATTTAACGTTGTATAGCTAGTTTCCACAGCTGACTTAAATCAGCAAAATTGTTCCATCATTATTACCCTTCATCCACAGTTTTATTGAATGGGCTAGTTGAGGACCTCCCGTGGCGCAGCTGATTAAACGCAAGTGCACCTGAGCTGTATCATAGATTGAAAGTCATTGGTAGAAGGAATAGAGGAGAGTTGAGGAGAACTTTTTTCACCCAGAGGGTGGTGGGGGTCTGGAACTCACTGCCTGAAAGGGTGGTAGAGGCAGAAACCCTCACCATATCTAAAAAGTACTTGGATATGCACTTGAAATGCCGTAACCTACAGGGCTACGGACCAAGAGCTGGAAAGTGGGATTAGGCTGGAGATCTCTTTTTCGGCCGGCAGATACACGATGGGCCGAATGGCCTCCTTCCGTGCCGTACATTGCTATGATTCTATGATACAGACCAGGAAGATCCATGGTTTGATCCCTGGTTTGCGCTGGACTTAACTGGTCTCAGTTGGCGCAAGGTAGAGTTGCGAAAGGGGTCTCAGCCCCCTTTTGGGGTTGGGGACGGGCTAATCATCTGAACCCCCTGATCCTCATTACTGATCAACAACCCCTGCTGGAACGTGCTTGCGTACGGACATCAGATGAGAGCAGGGTCAGACCCGGCTGTGATGCCCTCTGGGATCAACTTGCTCGCTGACGCACTGCTTAGGTTCACACATGAAGAATCCAAACTTATAATGCAGCATTTCTGTCCTTTTGAAGTAAAGTTTTTGTAATGTTACAAAAATGGTTTTAAAAAAGTAATTTTTATTATGGGATGTGGGCGTCGTTGGCAAAGCCAGCATTTACTGCCCATCCCTAATTGCCCTTGAGAAGGTGGTGGTGAGCCGCCTTCTTGAACTGCTGCAGTCCATGTGGTGAAGGTATTCCCACAGTGCTGTTAGGGAGGGAGTTCCAGGAATTTGACTCAGCGACGATGAAGGATCGGCCGATATATTTCCAGGTCAGGATGGTGTGTGACTTCGAGGGGAACTTGGAGGTGGTGGTGTTCCCATGCGCCTGCTGTCCTTGTCCTTCTAGGTGGTAGAGTTTGCGTGTTTGGGAGGTGATGTCGAAGGAGCCTTGGCGAGTTGCTGCAGTGCATCTTGTAGATGGTACACACTGCAGCCACGGTGCGCCGGTGGTGGAGGGAGTGAATGTTTAAGGTGATGGATGGGGTGCTGATCAAGCGGGCTGCTTTGTCCTGGATGGTGTCGAGCTTCTTGAATGTTGCTGGAGGTGCACTCATCCAGGCAAGTGGAGAGTATTCCATCACACTCCTGACTTGTGCCTTGTAGATGGTGGAAAGGCGTTGGGGAGTCAGGAGGTGAGACACTCGCCGCAGAATACCTGTCCTAACTGATGAATTTTGCAAAACTTTCAATTCCACAAATTCTAAATACAACTAACTTCAGGGTTTAGTTTGATTTGGTTAGTTTAGGAACACATTGGCGAGGAAAAGACATAAAAAAGAAAATAGCTTGTTTTCTTCTAACTTAATACATATCACCGCGATTGTAGTGTGCAGAGCTCTGCATATATGTACACATTTAACTACAATTCTCTGCCATGCCAGATAAGAGAGCAAGTGTCTAGTATAACTCTGCAACCCACTCGTACTGCTCGAAAAATAAGACTAGAACCAACAATATAAGCACGCTATCACTGCCAGATGAACAGAATGAGTGGAGTTCTATCTCTATAATAAATCTGTCTCCAGAGCTCCAACTCAGCCAACTAATCAATACCTACGTTGACATCCCACATTCAACTCTACGTGATAAAAAGTGCCTCAAGTCATTTTTTTTTTACACAATTTTGGTAAGGTCATTGCCCCACTGGTCGGGCTGATGGCTCTCTTCCATTTCAGTTTCTGAATGTTCAAAAAACACACTTTCACAAACATGCACAGCCAGCAAGGAATCAATAGGCAGCAAACAGCAGTGGGAGTGCTGGTCAATTCCCCCTTTGCTAACCTCTGGAATTCTGAGGCCAATTGTCGCATCCTACCGCCTCAGTGTCAGCCGTGGCTCAGTAGGTTGCCCACTCACTCGCTGAGTCAGAAGGTTGTGGGTTCAAATCCCGCTCCAGAAACTTCAGTACAACAAATCTAAGCTGATGCTCAAGTGCAGTGCTGAGGGAGTGCTGCACTGTCGGAGGTGCCGTCTTTCGGATGAGACGTTAAACCGAGGCCCCGTCTGCTCCCTCAGGTGAATGTAAAAGATCCCATGGCACTATTTTGAAGAAGTAGTAGGGGTAGTTCTCCCTGCTATCCTGGTCAATATTTATCCCTCAACCAACATCTCTAAAAACAGATTATCGGGTCATTATCACATTGCTGTTTGTGGGAGCTTGCTGTGCGTAAATTGGCTGCCGCGTTTCCCATATTACAACAGTGACTGTACTTCATTGGCTGTAAAGTGCTTTGGGATGTCCGGTGGTCGTGAAAGGCGCTATAGAAATGCAAGTCTTTCTTTCTTTTTCTAAGCTGTGTCCTAACTCGCACCAAGTCCTGTTCACCCATCACCCCTGAGCTCGCTGCCCTACATTGACTCCCGGTTAAGGAACGCCTCGAATTTAAAATTCTCATCCTTGTTTTCGAATCCCTCCATGGCCTTGCCCCTCCTCCCTATCTCTGTAATCTCCTCCAGCCCCACAACCCCCCGAGATATCTGCGGTCCTCTAATTCTGGCCTGTTGACCATTCCTGATTTTAATCGCTCCACCATTGCTGGCCGTGCCTTCAGCTGCCTCGGCCCAAAGCTCTGGAATTCCCTTCCTAAACCTCTCTGCCTCTCCGTCTCTCTCTCCTCCTTTAAGATGCTCCTTAAAACCTACCTCTTTGACCAAGCTTTTGGTCATCTGCCCTGATATCTCCTTGTGTGGCTCGGTGCCAAATCTTGTTTGATAATCACCCCTGTGAAGCACCTTGGGACGTTTTACTATGTCAAAGGCGCTGTATAAATACAAGTTGTTGTTGTTGTTGTCAGCAAACTCAGCACAAGTTAATCTGAAATCATCCTGGGCTCTATGGTGTAAGGTTTCCAAAATTTGCAGATCCCCAAAACCTAAGGAAAAAGGACTTTGGAACTACCCCAGATTGATAAAAATACATTTGGGCCTAACATAAGGAATTTAAGACCAAAAACCAAGTTTTGGCATTTTAAAAGACATGTCTGGACCTGTAAGGGAGAAAAGGCTGCACAGGAGGTGGGCTCGACCTCTGTAAAAGCAGTTTTGGGTATTGCAGTTAAATTGCATTGTCTGGGGAATCGGGATGACCTCACTCAAGCCCCAGCAAGCATTAACATTTGGACAATAGACCCTGGGAGAAGGCAGCCCCACCCAAAACACAGGCCCCATTAAAACCTATCACAGACCCATCAAAACCATGCATAATTTAAATCACTCAGGACTATTCTATAGAAAAACCCCGAGTCCAGCCTAGAAACCCAAAACACGAAACCAATCACCTGTAATCAACCGAAGAGATCGACAGGACGCAAGCCATTTGACACTTAGTAAAGTCATTACTGTTAACGAGGTCTTACAATGACCAGAATTTGATTTGGTTTTGACAAGGCCACTTCAATTTAGTATAATTGAAGGCCCATCAAGCAGTTACAACAGTTACAAGTTCGAGTTCTCCAGTAAAACAGTTCAAGTTCAACAGAAGGCAGTTCTGCAGTTCAATCGAAAAGCCTGTTTTCAGCAAGAAGTCAGTGCTGGAGTTACAGAGTTCAGAACAAGCAGGCAGAAGGCAGTTTCCACAGTTCTGCAAGAAGGCAGTTCCACAGCTTGGAAGAAGACAGTTTAAACAGAGGCAGAGTTACAGCAAGAAGTTCAACAAAGAAGGCCAACAACTTCACAAGCAGACCGACACGCAAGAAGAAACCAGAGCGACTGCCTCAGTGACCATCGGACACCTCGCGGCAACAAGGGCCTTACGAAACCTTTTACTCAAAAGACTCTAAACCCTAACTCTGAACTGTCAAGGATTCGTTTGGCTGAGCATTATCCCTGGTTCTCCAGAGTCCAACCTAGCTAGTGAAGTGGGATTGGGAGGGGTGAAGTATTCTTCTCTAATGTTATTTCCCTCGCCTGTACCGCGTGTTCCCCAACCTGTGTTTAAGTGTTAAGTGTGTTTTAAGTTTGTTACCTTTTTCTTTTAATAAAGTCAAAATTCTTTCATCAAAACCTGTTGCCTACTGCATCTTTGTTCACAACCCCTAAATAAGTCCAAGGTCTAGAACCAGGGGTGTGGGAGCCATTCGAACCGCTCACTGAGTCAAAGGTGAAACTGACCCCACACACCACCCCCTACAATGGTGGTGGCCGTACGGTTTATCACTGGCCGACTAAGGAATGGGGGATGTTCTGGGTTATTTCATTTTTTTAGTTAACTCTCATGATCCATTAAAATCAGAATAAAATTTTGCAGATTACGATCACCTGGAATTTTCATTAGGGCTCTACTGCCTTAATTGTGGCCAGTCCCTGGAGAAACAGAGGGTGGTGAATCTTTGGAATTCTCTACCCCAGAGGGCTGTGGATGCTGAGTCGTTGAGTATATTCAAGGCTGAAATCGATAGATTTTTGGACTCAAGGGGAATCAAAGGATATGGGGATCGGGTGGGAAACTGGAGTTGGGGTCAAAGATCAGCTAGGAATACTCTCCGCTTGCCTGGATGAGTGCAGCTCCAACAACACTCAAGAAGCTCGACACCATCCAGGACAAAGCAACCCGCTTGATCGGCACCCCATCCACCACCTTATACATTCACTCACTCCACCACTGGTGCACCGTGGCTGCAGTGTGTACCATCTACAAGATGCACTGCCAAGGCTTCTTCGGCAGCACCTCCCAAACCCACAACCTCTACCACCTAGAAGGACAAGGGCAGCAGGCACATGGGAACACCAGCACCTCCAAGTTCCCCTCCCAGTCACACACACAATCCTGACTTGGAAATATATCGGCCGTTCCTTCATCGTCGCTGGGTCAAAATCCTGGAACTCCCTCCCTAACAGCACTGTGGGAGCACCTTCACCACACAGACTGCAGTGGTTCAAGAAAACAGCTCACCACCAACCTTCTCAAGGACAACTAGGGATGGGCAATAAATGTTGGCCTTGCCAGCAACGCCCACATCCCATGAATGAATTTTAAAAAATGATCTTATTGAATGGCGGAGCAGGCTCGGGGGGTCGTATGGCCGACTCCTGCTCCTAATTGTAATGTTTCCTATAATTTGTGCTGGTTTAACCTATTTTGATGTTGCTGTTGATGATACCACCACCAGCATCACTAATTTAGCATCTTCAACATAAATTAAAATGGATGTCAGCTAAGAAGCATGAGTTTAGGAAGAATGACTGAAAGCTAGGCTGAAGAGGTGAGTGATGAGGAGGTTTCTAAAGGTAGAGAGAGAGATAGAGAGAGAGAGAGAGAGCGAGATGGAGAGGCAGAGGGGGTTCCAAAGTGTAGGACTGCAGAGGTAGAAAGGTTGGTCACTAACAGTGGGGCAAAGGGAGGGGGAATACCCAGAAGGCAGGAGTCAGATGAATGGAGTGCTCAGGATGGATTATAGGCCCTGAGAAGATTGCAGAGATAGGGTGGAGCAAGACCATATTTTATGGATGATGACAAGGGTTTTGAATTGAAAAACTGATCAGCTAGGACAGGGTTGTTGGGTAAGTGGCATTTAGTGCGGGCCAGAATTTTTGAGAAGCTGGAGTTGAGGGAGGGTGGAGGAGTAAGTAAATGGTCGTTGTGGCGGATCAGACATGGTCTGGAGTTTCCTCCTTGGGTGCAACCCGGAAGTGAGACACAAAATGTTGCCCTCATGTTGCCGATGTCAAGTTACAGCCAAGCCTCCTCCCAATATTATTAGAACACGTCCGAAGCTAAAATGGGTGTAAATGGGCGTAAACAATCAGGGAAATGTCGAACCCACACATGTATATTTCTTCTTTGAGAGTCTTAAAATTCAAGTTTCAACTCATTTAACCATCATTCATGCACATTAGGCACTGCATGTTAAAGAACTTGCAATCGGGCAAGCCTTTCAATTATTAATGTGACTTATAAGAATGCCATAAAAATCCATTCAAAGAAACAGAAAATACAGAGCCAGTCTCAGTGAGGATAATTTTTTTTTTAAATGCTCAAAAGATGGGATTAAAAGTCCAGAAAAGTGACTCTGGGCTGGATTTTGTGAATGGAGACGTGCTGGAGGCGGGACTGCTGCTTGTCGGCTCTTAGTCCCGCCTCCATCATGTTCTGGCCAACCAGCGGGATTTTCCCCTGATTGACCTTGTTAAGCCCGCCCTGCGGGCTCAGCAGGCCAATTAGGGGGAAGTCACTGACAGAGCACGTCAACGTCAGACGTGCCATCTGTCAAGACTTCTTGAAAGAAGAAATGTCAGCGTTTGACAGCTCTGTGAAGCTGTCAAACACTGACATTCTGTGTAGTTTGATGAGCCCTTGTGTTCAGGACTCATCAAACCTTTCAACTTTGTAGCAAGCAGATGACTGCTGGTTCGGAGGATCCAACAGCCAGTCTGTGAAATCTACAACAAAGATGTTGGAACTCCGGAACCACTGCGGCTGAAGGCTGTAGGCAGAAACAAAGGTAAGTGAACATTTTCTAACCTTTAACACTCACCTCACATACTTACCACTCCACACTTGTACCCATCACCCACCTTTACATTTCACTTTCAGGCCCCTCTGACCCCCGCAGACCTCCTACTCGACTCCTCCAACCCGGCGGGGTTCTCCGAGGTCGGGAAGCCTTCACCTGAAAAGGTAAAATGGGACTAATCCTCTTTTCTGCCTGTTAACTACCTGTTAACAGGCAGTTAAAAGGATTTAATACCTTTCCCGCCTCGAGGAGACGGGACCCGGGGCAGGATGGCTTCCCGCCTCCTGGCAAAAGGGCACGGAGGCAGGATGGGGGCAGGTTTGCCAACCGCCCCCACTTTCTGCAATTTTACCGGCAGTCGCGCCTCCACACCCGCCTCCTTGGGGCTTGGCAAAATCCAGCCCTTTGTTTCCCTGCTGCGCCTGAGAATCTGGTCGCAGTGTTGAGAGAGGCCCCCACTCCCCCGAATAAGCGCGATCGGAGGATGCTCACCTTTGAGAGTCGGCAGGGAGTGGCCAGTTTTGTGGGCAGGAGGGTTAGATAGATGGACATGAAAGTTCGGGGAAGCTTGGTTGTAATGCGATTGCGTGGGTAACTCACGTCCAAAACTCGGCGAACTTTTAAGCCACGTAATTGGTTTGCGCCCAGATGATGGGGGTATCTGGCCGCAAATGCGAAGGCCATGGAGTTTAAAGCTCAGCTAAAGGTTGAACGGGACACCGAGAAACGGTTTCGGTTCAGCATTCAAGAACGGCTGGGGAGTGGGATGGAGTGAACGGCAAAGCGAGTGGAGTTTGTGACAGGCACCAAAGACAATGGGCTAGATTTTGATACTGGGGCGGGTTGGGGTCATGTCATCCACTTTTCGTGTTATCCACCTGACTGCAATTGGATGTGGGAGATTGATGTGATTTTCACCTAATTGGGCAATTGAGTTCCAGCATGTGGGAACCCATGACCCAATTAGTGTTTTCAGTCTGAAAGTCGCCTCTGATGATGTCATCATTGCTGCTGCATTGAAGGTCTTCAGAGACTGCCTGGCCTTTGCTGTGAGAGGACCTGGATGCAAAATGAGCAGCAGCAGTCTACTCCCAGATATTTTTGCAGCACCACTCCCAGATATGCCTCCTCCTCCTCCTCCTCCTACTACTACTACTACTTCCTTCATCACATCTCCGTTGTAATAGTGGACCTGCAGCTGATAGTCAGCTATCCAAATGTGCTCCCGCCAGGTTTCACATTCGTGGTTCACAACAGGCGTGCTTCACGTAGAAAAAGGGTTAAAATCACAAAGGCCTTTCAAAATGGCATTATAGAGGCAATTTAGTGCTTGTTAAGGGCCTTAGCAGCCTATCCCGCCTCTTAGAGGCGGGACGGAGTCGGGACCAGCAGACACGATTTAATTAAAATTGCGTGGAGGCGGGATGGAGGCGGGCTTGTGCCCGCCCGCCAGTTTTCGCAATTTTAACCCCCCACACGCCTCCAAACCCGCCTCCACGGGTCAATGAAAATCCAGCCCAATGGCTTCACTGTTGCCAAAGCCGGGCTGGAATAAGATGTGACTCAATGCAGGACTTGATGTTGGACATGCAGTCTGACATAACGGAGGCAGTTGATGGGTCAAGAGACCCGGTGGGAGAGGTAGCGCTTTGCACTCCGCTCACAAAGCTCTCGGTTGAGGCGGTAAACCGAGGCCCCGTCTGCCCTCGCAAATAAAACAAATACAACGGCCCTACTTTGAAGAAAATGAAAAGTCGCACAACACCAGGTTATAGTCATATTGACTATAACCTGGTGTTGTGCGACTTCTCATTTTTGTCCACCCCAGTCCAACGCCGGCATCTCCGCATCATGACTACTTTGAAGAAGAGCAGGGGAGTTCTCCCCGGCGTACTGGGCCAATAGCTATCCCTCAACCAACATCACTAAAAAACAGATTGCTGTTTGCGGGAGCTTGCTGTTCGCAAATTGGCTGCCGCGTTTCCTACATTACAACAGTGACTACGCTTCCAAAGTACCTCATTGGCTGTGAAGCGCCTTAGGATGTCCTGAAAGGTCGTGAAAGGTGCTATAAAAATGCAAGACATTCTTTCTTTTTACTGCCAGCATATATTAGAAGGCTGGCTCCGTGCCTGCTGATGATGTCCACGAAACATCATGCCTGATTATAATGATAGAAGAAAATTAGACAACACAGCAGCCACTGATTTTCCATATTGTGACAGATTGATTGTGACATCCTGTTAATAGCTCGTAAAGCTGCATTTGCGCTGTATTAATTCCTGCACATTCTGCTATATGTTAAAGCTGCAGTTTCCGCATCTGCAGGACAATTAACTGTGAATAATCTTTGACTTAGGCAAATTGTGTACGCGTGTGACCGAAATAGTCAAAATATTATTCCTGTGACCTTTGCGAGACTTCACGATGTTAGTTACACCTACGTCCAGATGTGCAAATGTCTGATTGGTGGAACCCTGAAATTACGCAAAAACTTTATAAGAGATTACCAGAGAAGATTGAATCCCAATTAATATGATTAATGTTCACATATAAAGCCACTTAAATTCACCACAGTGCAAAATCTCATGGTTAAACTTTAAGAGATGAACTATTCTTTAGATTAACATTCATCAACCAGAATTTTAGTTCACGGGCATCAGTTACTTTTTTAATTAGGTCATTATCTTCATCGTTTATAATCAATGCGCAATACAGGCAAAAATTAATAAAATAATGTAAGATATTCTGATAACATTAATACAGCTGAATCCTGATAAACAATAACCAGAGGTGTTTTGTATGAACGATGGTTACTCCTGAATCAGAATTTCCTTCAATGTAGATAAAAATAGACAAACCTTTGTACCACAGCCTATTTAATCACTAATTCAGCAATTCAATTTAAACATATGCAGCCGACAACATTGAAAAAAATCTATTTCGTGCAAAAAGTAAAACGTGATCCCATACCTCGCCTCTGAGTCCGAAGGTTGTGGGTTCAAGTCCCACTCCAGAGACTTGAATGCAAAAATCTAGGCTGAGGGAGTGCTGAACTGTCGGAGGTGCCGTCTTTCGGATGAGATGTTAAACCGAGGCCCCGTCTGCTCTGTCAGGTAAAAGATCCCATTGCACTATTTGGAAGAAGAGCAGTGGAGTTATCCCCGGTGTCCTGGCCAATATTTATCCCTCAATCAACATTACTAAAAATCAGATTGTCTGGTCATTATCACATTGCTGTTTGTGGGAGCTTGCTGTGCGCAAATTGACTGCCGCGTTTCCTACATTACAACAGTGACTACACTTCAAAAGTCCTTCATTGGCTGTAAAGCGTTTTGCGACATCCGGAGGTCGTGAAAGGCGCTGGAGAAATGCAAGTCTTTCTTTCTTTTTTTTCCATAGATTGTCTAATTGAGCTAGGAGCCTGGCCAGAACTAACAGTTTGAGTAAGAGTTCCCGCCTAATCCATAATGCACAGTCTCTGCATATATTTCCAGGGCCAGCGTCATTAGCGTTATCTCAGAGCTCCCGACCGGGGCTCCGTTTGTTGCTGGGTGGGAAGCCATGTGCTGCTGCAGCCTGTAAAGGTCTGCAGCAGCTTAAAGGGGCAGGCACACTGGTTTTAAGGCAGCGTGCTTCTGTTTGCAAACATGTCTGCTGGTAATTAGCAGAGCTATTGAAGCTCTGATGGAGGGATTGAGACACAGCACAGGGGGTGTGGTGGGGAAGGGGCTTTATTCAGGATGGAGCGCCACAGGCCTCTCGGGCAAACGGCTGAACAATAACTGCAGGAAGTGGCAACTAATGCCAAAGCTTTGAGTAACATACGGCATATCTGGAGCTAATGGGTAAGTGAACACATTTGTTACATTCCCTAAATTCAATGTGCTACGCATTTACCCCACTCACAGTTACCTCTCACTCACACTGGTCTAAAATACTTTCAGTGCTTGCCATGAATGCTCGATTTAAAAATTCTCGTCCTTGTTTTCAAATCCCTCCATGGCCTCGCCCCTCCCTATCTCTGTAATTTCCTCCAGCCCCACAACCCCCTGAGATATCTGCGCTCCTCTAATTCTGGCCTCTTGAGCATCCCTGATTTTAATCGCTCCACCATTGGCGGCCGTGCCTTCAGCTGCCTGGGCCCTAAGCTCTGGAATTCCCTCCCTCAACCTCTCCGCCTCTCTACCTCTCTTTCCTCCTTTAAGATGCTCCTTAAAACCTACCTCTTTGAGCAAGCTTTTGATCATCTGCCCAATATCTCCTCAGTGTCAAAAATTTTTGTTTGGTAACGCTCCTGTGAAGCGCCTTGGGACGTTTTACTACGTTAAAAGGCGCTAGATACATACAAGTTGTTGTTGTTAAGTATAAGGTCCCGCAAGCCTTTCCTGGAAGTGCTCTTTCACTCACATTCTCACGTACATTTGGACCAAAATAATTATCTCATCTAATATATCTGCATGCTGCATGTACATGTCATCACAGCCAGTGTAGGTCGCATGCTTACACTTGGGAATTGTTTATTATCGATTCAAAGCACTCTCACTTCTGGGAGTTACATGTAAAAGATTCTCATGGGGAAGCACAGTAATGTCGCTTCTCTAGGTGGGCTAGAGGAAATTGAGCCTGGTCCCAGTGACATCGGGTATGCCTGAAATTTACACCACAGCGCATCACTCCTTCAATCACTCCAAAGCACCAGCTCAGACATGTCCACCCAGGGGAATAACATAGCATTGTAGAGGGGAATGCACTGGATGAGATGCAGTACTTGACTGAGCACAAGCAGATGTTGGTGGCAAGGAGGAACATACTGTAATTCATGGCTGCTGAGCCCAGGGATCTGGACCTAGGACTTACATAGCATGCAGTGGAGTTATACCGGTTACAGCTTTGAGGAAACTCTCACTCGGCAGTACCAAGAGCCTTCAAAAATAGCAGTGCAGTTCCAACAGAATTATGCTGGACTGGACACTAGTGAGACCTGCTCAAGGTGCACATGTAGGGGTGTACATTGAGGACAAGGTCAGATCCACTGCGATGTCCAGATCAGTTTAAAAAAAAGTCTTGCATTCATATAGCACCTTTCATAACCTCAGGACGTCCCAAAGCGCTTTACAGCCAATGAAGTACTTTTTTATAGTGTAGTCACTGTTGTAATGTAGGAAACGCGGCAGCCAATTTGTGCACAGCAAGCTCCCACAAACAGCAATGTGATAATGACCAGATAATCTGTTTTAGTGATGTTGGTTGAGGTATAAATATTGGCCAGGACACTGGGGAGAACTCCCCTGTTCTTCTTCGAAATAGTGCCATGGGATCTTTTAATGTCCAACTGAGAGAGCAGACGGGCCTCAGTTTAATGTCTCATCCAGAAGACGGCACCTCCGACACTGCAGCGCTCCCTCAGCACCGCACTGGGAGTGTCAGCCTAGATTTTTGTACTCAAGTCTCTGGAGTGGGACTTGAACCCACAACCTTCTGACGCAGAGGCAAGGGTGCTGCCCACTGAGTCACGGCTGGCGTCCAATAACAACTGCTGACTAGGCTAGGCACAGGTGTGGCTATGGCAACCCTGTTTTAGTCACAGGCAACTAAATTTAGTAGAAAATGCCTTACATACACTCACACGCTACAAGTAAAACAACACGTGTATATTTACTTAAACACCATTCAATAATCAAGGAACTAAAGCCCTCAGAACAATGAAAAAAACACATCGCACACTCTGCTTTTCATCTTGTTATTTTACTAACAACCGCACAAAATGGTTAAAGTACATATACTTACACCGTGCGAGTATGAGTATTGGGACCACATGCTCAACAGCAGTGTCTATCACTCTATTGTTATTTACTAATCAGAAATGCAATTAGCCACATCTGGATCCCCAATTACCAATACAAAAGCAAAATACTGCGCATGCTGGAAATCTGAAATAATAACAGAAAAATGCTGGAAATACTCAACATCGTGTTCAACAATTTCAGACCATAACCTCTGCCCCGATTTTTTCGGACGGCAGCTGTTGATGATTCTGCCATTCCCATCTACACCTCCTCTAGACCCATCTTTTGTTTCTTTACTTGTCCCATTACCATCTCCTTTTGCCTCGCACCATCATCCCTTTTGTCATTTAATCTCTCCTGCCTTCCGCCCTATCGCAGACCTCCCCTTTTGTTCTTTCCTCCCCTCCTCCCTCTCCCTGCCCCCGGCACTTTTTCCAGTTCTGACGAAAGGGTCATCGACCGTAAACGTCAACTCTGTTTCTCTCTCTCCGCAGATGCTGCCCGACCTGCTGAGTATTTCCAGCACTTTTTGTTTAAACGTGGCTAAAGTATTGGTCAACACTGGAACAGACCGTCAACAATCACTGTACAGGACAAAACGTAGAGGATAGCTTCTTTACATTGTCGGCACTGTGCCCAGGTATGGCTTCAGGGTGGGGGAAGGATGAGTAAAAGGAGAACATTAAGAGTTGCTCCTTAAAGTCAACCTGCGTGAAGAGTGGAAGTACATTAAATTTGAATGTTGTAAAAAGCATAAAAATGAATAACATAGCTCCGTTAAATGATCTTATTAATTTTTATGATGACCCATGCAGCAGAGCTTGCCTTTTCACCCAGAAGGGTCTCAGTTAGTTTATTGAGGGCGTAACTCATTACAGAGTTACATTTCCAATTTTCCACATATTTATCGTTTAATCAGGGTTAAAAAGTCACCTTTCGCCTCTGGTATCATCCTAACGACAAGGAAATGAAGCCTTCGAACGCACACGATAACAAATGTATAATTTTACTGCAATTTAAATGTCATGCCTGATTGGTCCGGTTCTGCCATAGAAATGAGGACATTATTTTCTTTTCTCAGCGAAAACAAGCAAAATGAACCCAGTGCTTACAACATCAGGCTCCGCGTGGTACTCCTCAACTCTTTTTAATCAAACTAACCCATCACCTTCCATCAACATCCAGTTCAAACAGGGCTTTGATTTGAAATATAAAGGACTGACTGATTCCAGTGGGAACAACACGGAGCTTGAAGTAAGTTCTGCACGACTAGGTTTTATTTTTAACTTTGTTATCGTTACCTAAGAAAGGATATACTTGCCATAGAGGGAGTGCAGCGAAGGATCACCAGACTGATTCCTGGGATGGCAGGACTGTTGTATGAGGAGAGATTGGGTCGACCAGGCCTGTATTCACTAGAGTTTAGAAGAATGAGAGGGGATCTCATTGAAACGTATAAAATTCTGACAGGGCTAGACAGACTGGATGCAGGGAGGATGTTTCCCCTGACTGGGGTGGTCCAGAACGAGGGGTTACAGTCTCAGGATACGGGGTAGGACATTTAGGACTGAGATGAGGAGAAATTTCTTCACTCAGAGGGTGGTGAATCTGTGGAATTCTCTACCACAGAAGGCTGTGGAGGCCAAGTCACTGAATATATTTAAGAAGGAGATAGATAGATTTCTAGACACAAAAGGCATCAAGGGGTATGGGGAGAGCGCGGGAATATGGTATTGAGATAGAGGATCAGCCATGATCATATTGAATGGCGGAGCAGGCTCGAAGGGCCGAATGGCCGACTCCTGCTCCTATTTTTCTATGTTTCTGCAGGGTTGCACAATGGGCTGGCAGCCTTACAACACACCGGCGGGTCAACATCAGAGCATAAGAGCACAGAGTTTTCAGCATCCTGTTTCACCAGTGCTGTATGCTATCTTGGGCAGAGATGGCCGCAAGGCTCCTGTGAATTGCATCTCCGATGTATCAGCTGTAGACAGATTAGGAGACAGAATGCGGTTCAGAGCGTCGGAGGACAAGCCACCCATTTTGCAGCGCTCCTGGCCATTAATTCTCCCTCTTTCTTACGGCTGATGTAGATGTCAGCCGTGTCTCGCTGGGCAGCACTCTTGCTCTCTGAATCGGAAGGTTGAGGGTTCAAGTCCCACTCCATGAAACTTGAGCACAAAAATCAAGGCTGACGCTCCCAGTGCAGTGCTGAGGGAGTGCTGCACTGTCGGAGGTGCCGTCTTTCGGATGCGACGTTAAACCGCAGCCCCGTCTGCTCTCTCAGGTGGACATAAAAGATCCCACGGCACTATTTTGAAGAAGAGCAGGGGAGCTCTCCCTGGTGTCCTGGGGGCCAATATTTATCCCTCAATCAACATCACTAAAACAGATTATCTGGTCATTATCACATTGCTGTTTGTGGGAGCTTGCTGTGCGCAAATTGGCTGCCGCGTTTCCTACATTACAACAGTGACTACACTTCAAAAAGTACTTCATTGGCTGTAAAGCGCTTTGGGACGTCCGGTGGTCGTGAAAGGCGCTGGAGAAATGCAAGTCCTTTTTTTAACAAATATATTTTTACATTTAGCCAGATATTTGTGTCAGGAACAGTGGAGCGTATTGCTGTGATGCCTCCTTCGTATTTGTGAATCGGGCATTGAGTCATTATATGTTTCGCGGTCTGTTCTGGGTGACCACAGTCGCACAATGGAGAGTTTTTAATTTTCCATTTGTGCATCAGGTATCCACATCTGCCACGGTTTGAGCGGATGCGGTTCAGGGTGGCCCATAAGCTTCGCGGAAGATCGAAGCCAGGGATCTTCTGCGTTAGGTCCTTCACGAGGTGTGAGTTTGTGGCTTCTTGTGAACAACATTCAGCTTTCCAAGCTTCATCGGGGTTGGAGTTGCATTCTCGAAGGTTAAGCGCGTGGGTCCAAAAAGGGGCTTGTGCATACTTGCCTTAGAGGCGGTGCAACGAAGGTTCACTAGATTGATTCCTGGGATGAGAGGGTTGCCCTATGAGAAGAGATTGAGTAGATTGGGCCTATACTCTCTGGAGTTTAGAAGAATGAGAGATGATCTCATTGAAACATATAAGATTCTGAGGGGGATTAACAGGGTAGATGCTGAGAGGTTGTTTCCCCTGGCTGGAGAGTCTAGAACTAGGGGTCACAGTCTCAGGATAAGGGGTCGGCCATTTAAGACTGAGATGAGGAGGAATTTCTTCACTCAGAGGGTTGTGAATCTTTGAAATTCTCTACCCCAGAGGGCTGTGGATGCTCAGTTGTTGAGTATATTCAGGAGGGTTGCCTCCCAGTCGGGGAACACTTCAGCAGCCAGGGGCATTCAGCCTCGGATATGCGGGTAAGCGTTCTCCAAGGCGGCCTTCGAGATACACGACAGCGCAAAATCATAGAGCAGAAACTGATAGCCAAGTTCCGTACTCATGAGGATGGCCTCAATCACGATATCGGGTTCATGTCACGATACAGAACGTGACTTGACATCATGGCCGGTCTTCCCAGGTGTTTTTTTATTAAAAAGACTAACACAAGAACCTACACAGATTGACAGGATATGCAGCCAGCAGGTGGTTTGACACGTTGGACCCCCTGGGACACATCTCATTGTCTTGGCTGTGCTCTTTGATGTAGGGAAAGATTTGAATATATTTTGTCTGTGTTTAAATTGTAAATTCTGGGAGATTCTCTCACTGCTAACTTACCTGACGGAGGAGTGAACTGCTCCGAAAGCTTGTAAAATTAAATAAATCTGTTGGACTATAACCTGGTGTTGTGCGACTTCCCATTTGAGTATATTCAAGGCTGAGATCGATAGATTTTTGGACTCTAGCGGAATCAAGGGATATGGGGATCGGGCGGGAAAGTGGAGTTGAGGTGGAAGATCAGCCATGATCTCATTGAATGGTGGAGCAGGCTCGAGGGTCCGTATGGCCGACTCCTGCTCCTATTTCTTACGTTCTTATGTTCTTGCGTGACTCCAAGCGGCAGTGAGGGACGTTCTCATTAAATGATTCATGGTCATTAAAATTAATACCTCTGCACCTGATTGTCCAATCCTGCCTCAGATATTCTCCTGGGTACAGCAGCGCTGGCCTTTCGTAAATGGTCAGAGCACCTTATGTTTCAGGGTGCGCCCATACTGCCCAATAGCTAACCATACACTAGTGTATCTCAGGGGACTAACATTAGGATCGCCTTACATTTGGAACCGGATCTCGCGCGTGCCTTCATGCGCGCACCTCCAATCTTTGTGAAGGCAGCCTCAAAAACATGTGGTGGAACAAGGCCAGATACAAAATGATTCAGCCGTTTTATTTCACAGGCAGTAAGTGAACAGATTATCAGTCTTAGCAAGTTCCATTTACTTAACTAAATCTTGCTTCTCCCCTTGAAAGACGGCAGGGGGTGGGGGGGCGGTGGATAAAGTACTAAAGCATGCGCCCTGTCGCTTTCATCAGCTGACTGTGCGTTTTTTGGGAGTGCCCTGTTCGCTAGACAACTTCTAATTGCAAGACCCGATCTTAGCTTCTAGCTCCTACCCAAAAGTTGTGACTTGCAGTCCTTTGTTCAAAACCTGACTGCTCCCCAACATGGGTTTTTTCCTGCTTTCCTGCTAATCCTAACTCCAGGAATCTGAGGCATGCATGGGCCTGGCTATTAGCCCCCCCCCCCCCCCTCCCACCACCCCCATGATGGGTAGGAGAAAGTCAGCAGTTGGGGATTAAAACTGAAAAAAAACGGGGAATGCAACCCGAACCTGCTGTGCACGCGCCTGTTGCTGTCTTTACGGCACTGGGTTTCGTGGCATTCGAGCCGAGGCAGGACACTTCATTAACATATTTAAATCAGGCTTCCGACGGGCAACTTGGAGCCCAATTTAAATTTTACGGTTGCCACGCGAGTTTCCCAGGGCTCGGGAAACCCTGCAGTGAAAGGGAGGCGGGAGCTGACAGCTCCACAAGGTAAGTGCCTTTTCCAGCAGTGCTTGCGTGCCAGGAGGAGCAGGAGTGCTCCCTCCCCGGCCCCTCAAGGAAGTCTTCGGCCTCCCCTCTGCCGATTACGGCCTCTCACCCGCACCCCAACCCCCGCCAAGCCCCGATGACTTCTCTCTCTCCAAGCCCCCCCAACGCTGACCTCCACCCCCCCCCACTCCTGATTGCCGGGGGACCGTCACGGATCTCCGCACCCCTCCTCAATCCCCACAATCTTCCACCGGTGATCACTCCCCGTCCCTCCCGACCACGCTGTACTCACCCCAACCCCGCTATCTCTACCCCCCAACAACCACCTACCAAACTTACCTACTCCTGGGCTGCGGCCTCTTCTGGAATGTTCCCCGCCCAACCAGCAGTGGAGCCTATCAATCAGTCTGTCTTCCTGGCCCGGAATCTGCTCAAAGAAAATCCATGCACGGCATGGAGTTAAAACTGCACGGCGTTCAGGGAAACCGGGACTTCTGGGTTTCTCGACCATAACTCCGCGCCCCGCTCCAGTAAATATTGGGGTCATGTTCTCCGCAATCACCTCATGCCAATACCGCATGAATAGAATCATCCTCACCACGATGGGTGTGAAGATAACTATATCAATTTTTCTTTAGTATGGCTGCTAATTATTCTGGTGACTGCCCGCACCTCTAGATGGCTTTCCATAGCTGCTCTGTGGACTATTGTCGGTATCATATTCCGGGGCATAACCGTAGGTGTTGCAGACATACCCAGAGTAGATATAAGCTCCATATCCATTGTAACCTGGATTGCTACAGCCATTGTTGTGACGACTGTAACCTTGATTCCAGTAGCTGTTGTATCTCTGGTTCCAGTTCTGATTTTGATGATGATGAATTGCCTCCCATCCCTGGTCACCATGGGTGATGGTCCTGGGATGAGACAATAGACTGTGACTTGCAACATCCTCCAACCCGGCTTTAATACACATCCTTCAATGCTGCCCTTCCTTTTAAATATTGGCCGTCCTGGGGCCAATATTTATCCCCCAACCAACATAACAAAAACAGATGATCTGGTCATTATCACATTGCTGTTTGTGGGAGCTTGCTGTGCAAAAATTGGCTGCTGCGTTTCCCACATTACAACAGTGACTACACTTCAAAAAGTACTTCATTGGCTGTAAAGCACTTTGAGACGTCCGGTGGTCGTGAAAGGCGCTATAGAAATGCAAGTCTTTCTTTCTTTTTAAAGCTGCTCACACTCATTTTGTTTTGAAACAAACTGAAACACAGCTTAATCCCCAAATCCTGTCCATGGAGAGAATAAAATCGCCAACCCAAAAAACACAAAATGTGATAATTCCCCGAGGGAGATTTCAAGCCAGGCGCAGAATCTCGCGAGATTTATCCAACGTGCTTGTAACAAATTTTGGGTCTGCCATAGATACTCTCTCTCTCTCTCTCTCTCTCGAGCTCAGCGGCGCTGATCACTGCATTCAGCGATCCCCAGGTATTAGGTTGAGGAATTTGGCTGTTCTGCCTCATACCCAATGATGCAATAGTGTAACCTGATTACTTAACAATAGCACCCCTTGTGATCAGGACTGAATATCCACGTCTTCTCCATGTGCCCTCACATTCGCTTCTCCAATATTTTGATAGATGGACTGATAACACGTCAGTCAGGCAAGGCAGGGCATGAATCGATAAGCTGCTTCATTTTACAGGCGGCAAGCGAATGTACAGAGACACAAGTCTGTACAAGTACCATGACAACAAATAATGACTATCTACTTATCTTATAGGAACAGGAGGAGGCCATTTATCCCCTCGAGCCTGTTCTGCCATGCAATGAGATCATGGCTGTCTGTGACCTAACTCCATATACCCGCCTTTGTCCCTATCCTTTAAGACCTTTGGTTAACAAAAACCTATCAATCTCAGATTTAAAATTAACAATTGATCCAGCATCAATTGCCGTTTGTGGAAGAGAGTTCCAAACTTCTACCACCCTTTGTGTGTAGAAGTGTTTCCTAACTTCACTCCTGAAAGGTCTGGCTCTAATTTTTAGACTATGCCCCCGAGTCCTAGTTGTCGTCTTGTTCACAGATGTGATTTCCAGTTTTTAAAAAAAAGTAAAAAGCTTAACTGCAGACTGCAGCATTTGACACGTTGGACCCCCTGTGACCCCACCTCATTGTCTTAGCTGTATTCTGCTGTGTCTTTGATGTAATGCCTCCCTGACGGATTGTATCTCTGCAGACACATTGTTCTCTGTCTATATATGCTTTGTAACTGATTTGTATTCCCTCACTTTACCTGATGAAGGAGCAGCGCTCCGAAAGCTCGTAATTTCAAATAAAACTGTTGGACTATAACCTGGTGTTGTGCGACTTCTCACTAAAATCCCCAACCAGCGGAAATAGTTTCTCTCTATCTACCCTATCTGTTCCCCTTAATATCTTGAAAACTTCAATCAGATCACCTAAATTCCAGGGATTACAACCCTAGTTTGTGTAATTGCTCCTCGTAACTTAACCCTTGGACTCCGGGTATCATTCTGGTAAACCTATGCTGCACTCCCTCCAAGGCCAATATATCCTTCCATCTTCGCAAACGACACGCGTCTTTGCTCGAGCAGTGGAACGTAGGCCCAACCGAAAATGGCAACGTGTTGCCTTTTGGACGGGCTACCCAAATTGGTATTGGCCAGACTCGGAGATAGTCCAAAGAAACTGGAATTGACCAGTCAGTATAGAGTAGCATAAGCGCTGAAGATTCAACGCTCGTTGCTCCTGACAACATTTTCCGTTTGGCAAGCTAAAAAAAAAAAATCTCTTATCTGAGACTGAAACAAGCGAAGCAAACTGGTCTGCCTCTAACAAGGCCAGGCAGCTCCTGATTGGTGCATGAGCACCGCACCCATCTCTAATGAATATATGACGTGATGCGGAGATGCCGGTGTTGGACTGGGGTGGACAAAAGTGAGAAGTCGCACAACACCAGGTTATAGTCCAACAGCTTTATTTGAAATCACAAGCTTTCGGAGCGCTGCTCCTTCGTCAGGTGAAGTCACCTGACGAAGGAGCAGCAGCTCCGAAAGCTTGTGATTTCAAATAAAGCTGTTGGACTATAACCTGGTGTTGTGCGACTTCTCACAGTATATGACGGCCATCGCAGTTCATCAGCCTGATTTACAACCTTTGACCTTTCTGCTATCTTTGTCAACAGCAAGGGCCAAATCCTTGAAGAGTTTGCGGGTAATCTCTAACACAAAAGCAAAATGCCAGATGCTTGGAGAATAAGGGGAGTCACAGGGGAGCAGAGCAAAGAAGAAATAGCAGCAAACCATGACGGACATTTTTGTAGTGCTCCTCAGTGTGTTTGTAGCGTTCTCCCGCTTGAGGTTTTTTCCATTTATTTTTCTAATTTAGGGATAAGTTTGTCAGACTGCCATGTACAAAACCTGTGCTCACACTTCTATAGCCCACAAAAACTGGAGTTGAGTGTCACTGTGTAATATCTGATGAACACAACAGGCTCCAGGGGTATCTGAAACACAACAATTCTGCACAGATCAGTCCAACTTCAAATCATGTCAACTGACATTACCGGGAGTCATTCAATCTTTGTTCAACTGAGTAAAGCAAGAATTGTTCTCTGTAGTGAAGGGTTGAAACACCTGGGGACATGATTAAAAGTTAGCAATCAGAGAAGTCAGATGAAACTTTATCACTCAAAGGGTAATGGAGTCAACAAAGAGGACCGTGTTCAAGAGATAATTGGATGAATTTCGAAAGAGAGAAAGGATTGAAGGATATGGTGAGCAGCTTGTTAGAAAGAAAGATTTGCATTTCTGTAGCACCTTTCATGACCTCAGGACATCCCAAAGTGTTGTACAGCCAGTGAAGTACCTTTTGAAGTGTAGTCACTGTTGTAATGTAGGAAAAGCGGCAGCCAATTTGCGCACAGCAAGCTCCCACAAACAGCAATGTGATACTGACCAGATAATCTGTTTCAGTGATGTTGATTGAGGGATCAATATTGGCTAGGGCACCTAGCTGCTGCTCTTCTTCGAAATAGTGCCACGGGATCTTTTACGTCCACCTGGGAGAGCAGACGGGGCCTCAGTTTAATGTCCCATCCGAAAGACGGCACCTCCGACAGTGCAGCACTCCCTCAGCACTGCACTGGAGCGTCAGCCTGGATTTCTGTGCGCAAGTGTCATGTCGTGGGACTTGAACCCACAACCTTCTGACTCAGAGTTGAGAATGCTTCCAACTGAGCCAAGGCTGACAATCAAAGTGGGGGTGAAAGCTGAAAATGGATGGGGTTGTTGGGCTTAATGTTCTTTTCTGGTTCATGAGAATTCTTGATTTTTTGGTAAGAAGGGAAGTAAAGTGGAACTCCTTGTTGAACCCAAATGGTAGTAGCAATGTAAAGCAAGTTACAGTGCACGCTGCTTATAGTTGGTGCTAACGTGATTTGCCCGCGATACGTGTTGAACGGTTTAAAGGGATAGCGCTATTAATATTGAACAAGACTGTAGCAAATCACTATTGAACAAAGTAAACAAGACTGTACGCAACAGAGGAGTGCCTCCTCGTCTTCCCCATTCTTACCCTCGCGCTCTGTTTGCGTTGGGATGCTGAAGCCACTCACTGTCCAACTTCTCACGCTGTTTCAGCAAAGTCCGAGACAGTAGATCTTTGGAAGACTGAGGTGCTGAGCCAAGGCATGCTGGCATATCTCGGGCAGCTCGTCATTTTTGTTCAGGAGGTCGATGCTAGTGTTAAATCACATGGCTTTCCTCTTTCCAATCATGTTTTCTCCTGCAGTCAGTGTTGAGCAGAGCAAGCTCTAAGCCCACACCAGTTAGAGGGGGTTAAGTAGACAAGGGAATTGCACCTTAACAAGGTGTGAACTATTGCGTTAGATAAGACTTGCATTTCTATAGCACCTTTCACGACCACCGGACGTCCCAAAGCGCTTTACAGCCAATGAAGTTCTTTTTGAAGTGTAGTCACTGTTGTAATGTAGGAAACACGGCAGCCAATTTGCGCACAACAAGCTCCCACGAATGGCAATGTGATAATGACCAGATAATCTGTTTTTAGTGATGTTGATGGAGGGATAAATATTAGCCAGGGCACCAGGGATAACTCCCCTGCTCTTCTTTGAAATAGTGGCCGTGGGATCTTTTACGTCCACCTGAGAGAGCAGACGGGGCCTCGGTTTAACGTCTCTTCTGAAAGAGGGGAGTGTCGGAGAACTTTTCTCACCCAGAGGGTGGTGGGGCGTTTGGAACTCACTGCCTGAAAAGATGGTAGAGGCAGAAACCCTCATCGCATTTAAAAAGTACTTGGATACGCACTTGAAGCGCCGTAACCTACAGGGCTACGGACCAAGAGCCGGAAAGTTGAATTAGGCTCTTTTCCTCTGCCATAAATGTCTATGATTCTATGAATCTAAAGTGATACAGTTTACCGTTCATGCAGATTTAGACATTTCTGTTTCAGGAATGCAAGTGTTGAAGGCAGCAGGTTTATTTTCTCAGAGGCATCTGGACTCCACCCCCCCCCCCGCCCCCCCCACCCCCCCACCTCACCCCGACCTCCCACCCCCCACCCCCCGACCTCCCACCCCCCACCCAGCCTCCAGCACCAGAGAAAAGTTTGATTACTATACCTTATTTGGTACAGTATCCAACATTTTGGAATCCACCATAATCCTGCCTTTCACGATGAAAGAATTCATTCTGGATTGGAAGCCTGACGGATATTTCAGATAGGAAATGAACGTGACATGCAGAATGCAGTTCTTTGCACTGGGAATTCGACACCCGCGATAAAATAGTTTTACTTCGTGCCACAAAACAGTCTTCAAATGTATCGGATCCCATATCAAAAAGGAACTGCTCTTTCATTTGTTGGCAAAGGATGTTGGACTCCCAGCTAATTGAACTGATAATCCTTCATTTGAGAGTGTTCCTGCAGCACTCTCTGAAAGTAACGGGAGAGTCAGATTAAACAATAAGCAAGGCAGTCCGGGATCTGAAACAAAAACAGAAAACGCTGGAAATGCTAGGCAAGTCCGGCAGCACTTGTGAAGGGAAAAAAAAGAAAGACTTGCATTTCTACAGCGCCTTTCATGACCACCGGATGTCCCAAAGCGCTTTACAGCCAGTGAAGTACTTTTGAAGTGTAGTCACTGTGCAAGCTCCCACAAACAGCAATGTGATAATGACCGGATATTCTGATGTTGATTGAGGGATAAATATTGCCCAGGGCACCGGGGAGAACTCCGTAACATCGCCCGTCTCCGCCCTTGCCTCAGCTCATCTGCTGCTGAAACCCTCATCCATGCCTTTGTTACCTCTAGACTTGACTATTTCAACGCACTCCTGGCTGGCCTCCCACATTCCACCCTGCGTAAACTTGAGGTCATCCAAAACTCGGCTGCCCCGTGTCCTAACTCGCACCAAGTCCCGTTCGCCCATCACCCCTGTGCTCGTTGACCTACATTGGCTCCCAGTTAAACAGCGCCTCAATTTTTAAATTCTCATCCTTGTTTTCAAATCCCTCCATGGCCTCGCCCCTCTCTATCTCTGTAATCTCCTCCAGCCCCACAACCCCCCGAGATATCTGCGCTCCTCTAATTCTGCCCTCTTGAGCATCCCTGATTATAATCACTCAACCATTGGTGGCTGTGCCCTTCAGCTGCCTGGGCCCTAAGCTCTGGAATTCCCTGCCTAAACCTCTCCCGCCTCGCTACCTCTCTTTCCTCCTTTAAGACGCTCCTTAAAACCTACCTCTTTGACCAAGTTTTTGGTCACCTGCCCTAATTTATCCTTATGTGGCTTGGTGTCAAATTTTTTGTCTTAAAATACTCCAGTGCAGCGCCTTAGGACGTTTTACTATGTTAAAGGCGCTATATAAATACAAGTTGTTGTTTTTCTTCTTCTCCGAAATAGTGCCGTGGGATCTTTTACGTCTACCTGAGAGAGGGGCCTCGGTTTAACGTCTCATCCGAAAGGCGGCATCTCCAACAGCGCCGGACTCCCTCAGTATTGCACTGGAGTGTCAGCCTAGAGTTTTGTTCTACAAGTTTCTGGAGTGGGGCTTGAATCACAGAATCCCCACAGTGCAGATAGAGGCCATTTCGGCCCATCGAGCCTGCACCGACACATATCCCACCCTATCCCCGTAACCCCACGTATTTAATCCCCCTAACACTAAGGGTCAATTTATCATAGCCAAATCAACCTAACCCGCACATCTTTGGACCTGCAACCTTCTGACTCAGAGGCGAGGAGTGCTACCCATTGAGCCACGGCTGACCCCGAGAGAAAATGAGATAACCTGAGATAACCACAGAAAGCTGAGTCTCATCAAAATGAATGATCTCATCCACGGCACCCTGTTCTACTTGTTGCTACCCTCCAATGAACCAACTTGCTAACTACCCCAATGTGAATTTCAAACTACAGGACACTCCCAAATGGACACTCCCAAAAAAACGGACAAATGCAACAATTCGGACACTTATCGAGACCCCAAAATAACTTGCACGGCAACATATACAAGAGGCACTCTGCAACCACGGACACTCGCAAATTAGGAACCACGGACAGCCTTCAATGCACCCAGCCTTTTCCAACTAAAAACACGGGACACGCAGGTCCGCGCAAGGCAGCAGCGGGTTTTGTGGAAGAGATGGCCTTGGTAAAATGGGGGAGCTCTTTACCCAGCGCCCGTAGCGGCAGAGAAACCACTCTGCCTCTGGGATTCAGTGCTTGCACGGCTCTATCCCAGGGTTAGAGCGGTTTCTCTGCCGCAATGGATGCTGGGTGAAGCACTCTCCATTCTACGGAAAAGATTTACAGTGCACACAGTGACCATTTTGAAAATAAGGACACCTGCAAATAAAGGAAAGCTGAGGCCAGTCGCTAAGATGTTCGTCATTTACAGGTTTCACTGTACACAATTTTGTGTGAGTCTTTCTTATGGGATTTGCTTCCATGTAGTCCTTTCAACTGCACTTGGAAATCTGAAAATCCTTGAGCCCATTGGCGCAGGTCAGGCGTTAAGAGGCCTGGTGAGGACGTACGTTCAGATAGGATCCAGAAATACTGGGTGTCCGCCAAAGAGATTGGTGGCTGCCTATTTATCCATGGGTCCGGGGCAGGTGGCCCCAAACATGACCCCTGACTCAGGAAGTGAAGAGACGGAAAGGGGCACTTACCTACGATGGGAGTTTCCTTGGTTCCCACTACCCTTCCGCCCAGTGACCGGGATGCCAAGAACGGGGTACCCACCTGGGTGCCAGGCCCAGGCCCTGGTCTGGACAGCCCAGGAAACTGTCGGCACAGTACATAAAACCAAAACTTCAAAAAAATAAACACTGAGTGCCTTGCTAGCGCTGCATGTCCTGTGCCCCTTCCTCTAGCTGGCACTGAAGACGTATCCATACTGGCATGGGCATCCAATAAAGATATAGCAATGGAGCGACCTTGCCCTGACTCCAAAGGTCAATGGTGCTCATTAAGGAACCCTTATGCGGTCTGAGGCTGAACCAGACCGTTGGTAACCTTGGTGTTGTATTTGGCCCCAAGATGAGCCTCTGACCACATATCCGCGCCATCACTAAGACCGCCTAGTTCCACCTCCGTAACATCGCCCAACTCCGCCCCTGCCTCACCTCATCTGCTGCTGAAACCTTCATCCAAGTCTTTATTAACTCTAAACTTGAATATTCCAACTGCCACCCTCCATAAACTTAAGCTCATCCAAAACTCTGCTGCCTGTATCCTAACTCGCACCAAGTCCCATTCACCCATCACCAATGTCCCCTCTAATTTTCTTTTGGGCCCCTTTAACGGGTTCCATGGGCCATTCAAAATTCCGCGGATGCGCGGTTTTTCTATTTAAAAGCCGGCTCACCTGCTGAGCGGGAGCTGCAGAGCTCTGCGCGGCCATGCAGCTTAAAGGGAACGTTGCCCATCACCGCTGAGCTCGCTGACCTACACTGGCTCCCGCTTAAGCAACACCTCAAATTTAAAATTCTCATCATTACTTTCAAATCCCTCCATTGCCTCGTCCCCATCCTATCTCTGTAACCTCCTCTAGCCCTACAACACCCCCCCCCCCCCCCCCCGCCCAACTCCCAGATCTCTGCGCTCCTGCAATTCTGACCTCTTGCGCATCCCTGATTTTAATCGCTCCACCATTGCGGCCGTGCCTTCAGCTGCCTGGGGCCCTAAGCTCTGGAATTCCCTTTCCACCTCACTACCTCTCATTCCTCCTTGAAGACGCTCCTTAACACCTACCTCTTTGACCAAGCTTTAGGTCATCTGCCCTAATATCTCATGTCGCTCTCATGTGAGATTTTGTTTGATAACTCTCCTGTGAAGCGCCTTGGGACATTTTACACTGTTAAAGGCGCTGTATTTATACAAGTCGTTGTTGCTGTTTTTTTGCTGGCAAAGATCTTCGAGGCCTGTTATGTTTTTAACCGTTCCTGCTCCAGTAAACAATAATAAATAAACTGGTTCAACTTAGAATTAACAAAAAATGCTTAAAGCAGCTACATAGTTGTGAATTCAGCTAAGGACTATGAAGGGTTTAGATAGAGTTAAAAAAGAGAAACTGTTTTGCAATGGCTGAAGGGTCGATAACCAGAGGGCACAGATTTAAGTTGATTGGAAAAAGAACCAGAGGTGACATGGGGGAAAAACTTTTTTACGCAGCGAGTGGTTAGGATTTGGAATGCGCTGCCTGATAGGGTGCTGGATACAGATTCAATATTAGCCTTCAAAAGGGAATTGGATAAATACTTGAAGGAGAAAAAATTACAGGGCTATGGGGAAAGAGCGGGGGGAGGGGGACTAACTGGATCGCTCTTCGAAAGAGCCGGCGCAGACTCGATGGGCCGAATGGCCTCCCTCTGTGCTTTATTATTCTAGGATTCTATTCTATGACTAGAATTTCCTCTTCTACCAAAGGAACTAAAGATCCTTTTTTTACATCATAATTGATGGCCCACTAATGATACAGGCGATTAGCAATAATGAAGAAAGCGGCAGCCAACCATAATGTATAATAATGATTCTTTCTACTATTCAAGCAGCGACCAAATGGTTTAACCAGCCTAAATACAGGGCATTTATTTATCCAGCTGCACAATTTCTGTGGACAATGGCTCCGTGACAATTGAGCAATGCGATCACGCTCATATGTGAACTTTGTCAAAGGGGAAGGGGTTAACGATCAACTGCAGTGGAAGCCAGGTTTAATCAGAGCGCCTGAAATGCCCGAGTCATTCTCGACCGCTGTGTTACATTGGTTACATATTGACTTTTATCCTCTTTGACAGAACATGCCATGAAAGGACATATCCCTCCGTGATTAATGACCTCCATAAGTAAAACACTACCTTTCTGCTAATTATTCACTGACACTCGTTAATACATTTTTGGAGGAGTGCGAATCCTTAAAACAACACTAAAGATGGACAAACAGTCTGTTGGCACTTGCTACAGACATTACACCATCCTTTTATCATAGCTTTTTTTTTGCTATAATGAGCACAAAAAGGAATGTTGGCTCCTCAGTGAGTATCTTTGTCAAAACTATCTTTCTTCACATTTAATTTTCTCCATGTTTTTTTTGACTGGAAAAATTACACAAGTTCTCTTTGTTTGATTTTGCACATTTTATTTCTCAATTTGCCAGTAAATTAAAAAAAAATATTAATTATTCACATAGGCTAATGGGGTTTAACAGATATTCTTGACAGAATATAAGGATGCTAGCTACTGCATATAGAAACATAACAGGGGCTGATCATTTTTTAAATTCGTTCCTGGGATGTGGGCGTCGCTGGCAAGGCCCAGCATTTATTGCCCCATCCCTAATTGCCCTTGAGAAGGTGGTGGTGAGCCGCCTTCTTGAACCGCTGCAGTCCGTGTGGTGAAGGTGCTCCCACAGTGCTGTTAGGGAGGGAGTTCCAGGATTCTGACTCAGCGACGATGAAGGACCGGCGATATACTTCTAAGTCACGATGGTGTGTGACTTGGAGGGGAACTTGGAGGTGGTGGTGTTCCCAGGCGCCTGCTGCCCTTGTCCTTCTAGGTGGTAGAGGTCGCGGGTTTGGGAGGTGCTGCTGAAGAAGCCTTGGCGAGTTGCTGCAGTGCATCTTGTAGATGGTGCACACTGCAGACACGATTGGGACTGTGACAGAAGAGCTGTAGAACTTTTGGCCCCAACAACCTCTATGATTTCTAGATTCAGAGGCAAACCTTAATCTCACAGCTATCACTGTGAATTTTGGTCATTTTGCTGAAATATAACCTTATATTTATTTATTAAACAGGAGCTCCCCTGACCACCACTATGTATCAATAAATATCCATTGGCAGGATAGGCGCACCAACGTCAGTGTTCTCGCTCAGGCCAACATCCCCAGCATCGAAGATTTGACCACACTCGATCAGCTAGGATGGACAGGTCACATCATCCGCATGCCCGATACGAGACTCCCAAAACAAGCGCTCTACTCGGAGCTCCGACTCGGCAAGAGAGCCCCAGGTGGGCAGAGGAAATGCTTCAAGGACACCCTCAAAGCCTCCTTGAAAAAGTGCAACATCCCCACCGACACCTGGGAATCCCTGGCCCAAGACTGCACAAAGTGGAGGAGAAGCATCCGGGAAGGCGCCGAACACCTCGAGTCTCTTCGCCGGGAGCAAGCGGAAGCCAAGCGCAAACAGCGCAAGGAGCGCACGTCAACCCAAGCACCCCACCCACCCGCCCCTTCAACCACCGTCTGCCCCACCTGAGACAGAGACTGCAGGTCCCGCATTGAACTCATCAGTCACCTGAGAACTCATTTTTAATGTGGAAGCAAGTCATCCTCGGTTCCGAGGGACTGCCTAAGAAGAAGAAGATGAAGAATCACTTCCATCATGTACAGTACAGTCTTATGTTTAATGCAGTTCAACTACTCTATTAGAGGAACATACACTCATCTTCATGCTAAAAGGCTACTGGACCTTATCTCCTGAATTTCTCCATGTTACGCTTTATCTCATTATAACACACAAAGTGCATGACTCCCAAGTCTGGCTTACGAGACAGTGGGTGTGTACTGAAATTAGATTTGAACGGAGTCTAGTTTGTTAAAGTGTATGAGATTTCTTTTTAATCCCCGATTCTTTGACTAGAAGCAGTCGCTTCATCCATTACACAATCTGTGCAAGGGAGAGAAAGGATATTTAGTTGCTGTTGGTTCATCAATCAAGACCATTTAGGTAAAGGGTTATTTATCATCATTGACTAGCTGGTGGCTTTTAAATGGGTGATCTTAGAACTGATAGCAAACTGGCCAGAGCCCTCCTTCATAAGAAATGATGGCATAAAGCAGCATGTGTCATCTCTGAGAGATTAACCTTTTGTTTTGCCTGTGAAGAACAAATGAAGGTCAAGTTACTGAATAATTCTTTTTGTTTCAGCGAGGCACATTTCCTATCACAGCAGCGGCACCTCATCAACGATTAGAAGCAGTCAGAGTATTACAAGAGTGGCAGTCAGGAATGCAGGTGTCGTAGCAGTTCTCATCTTCATAGAATCATACAGCACAGAAAGAGGCAATTCGGCCCATCCCGCTTGTGCCGGCTCTTTGAAAGAGCTCTCCAATTAGTCCCACTTCCCCTCTGCTCTTTCCCCATAGCCCTGCAATTTTTTCCCCTTCAAGTATTTATCCAATTCCCTTCTCATTTACTGAAAGAAAGACTTGCATTTGTATAGCACCTTTCACGGCCACCGGATGTCCCAAAGCGCATTACAGCCAATGAAGTACTTTTTGAAGTGGAGTCACTGTTGTAATGTAGGAAACGCGGCAGTCAATTTGCGCACAGCAAGCTCCCACAAAAGCAGTGCGATACTGTCCAGATAATCTGTTTTAGTGATGTTACATAGATACATAGAACAGTACAGCACAGTACAGGCCCTTCGGCCCTCGATGTTGTGCCGAGCATTGTCCGAGACCAAGATCAAGCTATCACACTTCCTATCACTCTGGTGTGCTCCATGTGCTTATCCAATAACCGCTTGAAAGTTCCTAAAGTGTCCGACTCCACTATCACAGCAGGCAGTCCATTCCACACCCCAACCACTCTCTGAGTAAAGAATCTACCTCGGACATCCCTTCTCTATCTCCCCCCATGCACCTTATAGTTATGCCCCCTTGTAACAGCTGCCTCTACCCGAGGAAATAGTCTCTGAACATCCACTCTATCTATCCCCCTCATCATCTTATAAACCTCTATTAAGTCGCCTCTCATCCTCCTCCGCTCTAAAGAGAAAAGCCCCAACTCCCTCAATCTTTCCTCATAAGACCTCCCCCCCAAACCAGGCAGCATCCTGGTAAATCTCCTTTGCACTCTTTCCAATGCTTCTATGTCCTTCCTATAGTGAGGTGACCAGAACTGCACACAATATTCCAAATGTGGTCTCACCAAGGTCCTGTACAGTTGCAGCATAACCTCACGGTTCTTAAACTCAAACGCTCTGTTAATAAACGCCAACACACCATAGGCCTTCTTTACTGCTCTATCCACTTGAGTGGCAACCTTCAGAGATCTGTGGATATGAACCCCCAGATCCCTCTGCTCCTCCACGTTCCTCAGAACCCTGCCGTTGACCCTGTAATCCTTATTCAAATTTGCCCTACCAAAATGAATCACCTCGCACTTATCAGGGTTAAATTCCATCTGCCATTTTTCGGCCCAGCTCTGCATCCTATCAATGTCTCTTTGCAGCCTACAACTGCCCTCCACCTCATCCACTACTCCACCAATCTTGGTGTCATCAGCAAATTTACTGATCCACCCTTCAGTCCCCTCCTCCAAGTCATTGATAAAAATCACAAACAGCAGAGGACCCAGCACCGACCCCTGTGGCACACCGCTGGTAACTGGTCTCCAGTCCGAAAATGTTCCATCCACCACCACCCTCTGCCTTCTATGAGATAGCCAGTTACTTATCCAATCGGCCAAATTTCCCTCTATCCCACAACTCCTTACTTTCTTCATGAGACGACCATGGGGAACCTTATCAAACGCCTTACTAAAATCCATGTATACGACATCAACTGCTCTACCTTCATCCACACACTTAGTTACCTCCTCAAAGAATTCAATCAAATTTGTTAGGCAAGACTTACCCTTCACGAATCCGTGTTGACTATCCCTGATTAAGTTGCCCCTTTCCAAATGGTCATAAATCCTATCCCTCAGGACCTTTTCCATTATCTTACCAACCACCGAAGTAAGACTAACCGGCCTATAATTACCAGGGTCATTCCTATTTCCTTTCTTGAAGAGAGGAACAACATTCGCCACTCTCCAGTCCTCTGATTGAGGGATAAATATGGGCCAGGACACCGGGGAGAACTCCCCCTGCTCTTTTTCAAAATAGTGCCGTGCGATCTTTTACGTCCACCTGAGAGGGCGGACGGGGCCTCGGTTTAACGTCTCATTTCTTTTGTTTACTGGTAGTACTTCTCAAGATGCGGAGATGCCGGTGTTGGACTGGGGTGGACAAAATTGAGAGGTCGCACAACACCAGGTTATAGTCCAACAGTTTTATTTGAAATCACAAGCTTTCGGAGCTATCGATTTGCTCCTTCCTCAAGCCAGTGATTAATTTGTTAGCTCAGTCATCCACTTTCTTTTTTGTTTTTCTTGAATTTTCTCCCAGTGCTAATAGACTGACTCTACTGAAAACTATTTTGCTGATTCTGCCTGAAGTAAAGAACCAGCGCTTAATGTTGGGGCAATAATGCCAATCGGCCTTTGGGTCGTGATGTCTGAAATGCTCACATCTCCTTTGCCTGCTGGACGGGAATATGGCGGATGCAGATCTATTTGGATAGCTGTTTTCTCAGAGCAACCCTGTAGTGGAAAATCAAAGAGTTCGCGATTTTTAAACACCTCTTCACAAACATTCCCACTCACCAAAACGAGTTACTTGACCTTTTACAGGCTGAAATTAATGCTAAAAAATAAATAAAATATGCAACTGGCATAGATAAGAGCAAGTCAGTGCAGGAGACAAGAATTACGATAAGTCGCAAAGGACAACATAAAGGAAGAATGATGGATTGAAAATAAAATAAATAAAAATATTTGCTACTTAATATGCCTCTGAGAAGTGTCTCCAGTTGCTTTATGTGCAATAAAATACTTTGAAGTGCAGTGGCTGTTGCCATTTAACTAAATACAACAGACTTTTTTTGCAAACTATATTTCACAATCAGCAATGAGATGAAGACCAGGTAATCTGTTTTTGGTGGTATTGTTTCAGTTGGGAATGCTGGCAAGACCACGAAAGAATTCCCCGCTCCCAGCCAGTGCCGTGGGATCTTAAACAATCATCTAACTTACTGGAAGTGGTGCCAGGCCTACAGTTTAATGAGCAGAGGCCATGTCTCATCCAAAGGGTGGCACTCGGATAATGCAGCAGTCAATACTGCCCTGGAGTCTCAGCCAAGTTTCTGTGCTAAAGACTTTATCCTCAGCCCACAACCTTCTGACTCATGGACAAGAGTGCAGCCAACTGAATCACATTGACGCATTGGAAAGAGATAGAAGACTAATGCATCACTGGTGTTTTGCAACCTGATGCATTGTGTGTTTTCCAGCTCTTCAAAATCATAGAATCCTAGAAATTCACGGCACAGAAGGAGACCATTCGGCCCATCGTGTCTGTGCCGGCCGAAAAAGAGCTCTCCAGCCTAATCCCACTTTCCAGCTCTTGGTCCGTAGCCCTGTAGGTTCCGGCACTTCAAGTGCATATCCAAGTACTTTTTAAATGTGATGAGGGTTTCTGCCTCTACCACCCTTTCAGGCAGTGAGTTCCAGACCCCCACCACCCTCTGGGTGAAGAAAGTTCTCCTCAAATCCCCTCTAATCCTTCTACCAATTACTTTAAATCTGCGCCCCCTGGTTATTGACCTCTCTGCTAAGGGAAATAAGCCCTTCCTATCCACTCTATCCAGGCCCCTCATAATTTTATACACCTCAATTAAATCTCCCCTCAGCCTCCTCTGCTCCAAAGTTAAACTCAAAATGAATTTTTCTCTGCCTTATTGGACAATAATAGTCTTCATCTGGGCCAATTGTCTTCTTCAGCTTCCTTGCCAAAGTTCTGCAACAAAATGTCCACATCTTGTGACGTGATCATTTTATATCGCAATTATTGATTAAAATGTAATTTTAACGGTGGTTCTGTTCATTTTTTTTAACAATTAAACCTCTGCATAATTTTTGGTGTTGCTTCAGTTATTAAATTGAAAGTCTGTGCTATTTTGGAGAGAGGGTTTATTTAGGCTTTATTACGGTGTGGAGAGGGACAGCAATGGCAGTGAAGAGCGAGTAACGTGTGAGCTGGTTGGCGATGGTATACTGAAGAGATAGTGGTGTGGCTGGGTTTTGACAGTGTTAGTGTAGTGAAGGTTTAGCAGTGCTTTGGGTACAGTAGTGATGATAGACTGGAAGTTTACCAGAGGTTAGTTGTGTCAAAATGAAAGTTTAGTCGTGAGCTGGTGTAGTGAAGATTTATTGGCGCGGTATAACGACACACTTTCGTTCACCCATCTCTGTAAACAAACAGATAAACAACTAAATATCCATATATATATATATATAAAATAACATATGAATGGAGAGGAGCAGGATAAATTAATCTGATCAGCCCCAGAGTTCCATAACCAGAAACACACTTCACTACCTATATCTTTTAATTGATTTTCTTGGCCAAATGCCTGTCCAACTCCCTCTTAAAGTGACTTATGTTATTTGCCTTGATTGCCTCCCTGGGCATTCCATAGCGCACAATCACCACATTCTGTGTGAAATGGTTCCAGGGATGAGGGATTACAGTTACGTGGATAGGCTGGAGAAGCTGGGAGTTGTTCTCTTTAGAGCAGAGAAGGCTAAGAGGAGATTTGATAGAGGTGTTTAAAAGCATGAAAGGTTTAGTTAGAGTAAATAAGGAGAAACTGTTTCCAATGGCTGAAGGGTCGATAACAAGCGGGCACAGATTTAAGGTGATTGGCAAATGAACCAGAGGCGACATGAGGAAAAACTGTTTCACGTAACGAGTGGTTAGGATTTGGAATGCACTGTCTGATAAGGAAGGAAGGTGGGAAGGAGGGAGGGAAGGAGTGAGTGAGGGAGGGAGGGAGGAAGGAAGGAAGGAAAGAAAAGAAAGAAAGAAAGAAAGACTTGCATTTCTATAGCACCTTTCACGAGCTCAGGACATCCCAAAGCGCTTTACAGCGGGTGGTGGAGACAGATTCAATAGTAGCCTTCAAAAGGTAATTAGATAAATACTTGAAGGAGAAAAGGTTGCAGGGATATGGGGAAAGGATGAGGGAGTGGGACTGACTGGATCGCTCTTCGAAAGAGCTGGCGCAGACTCGATGGGCCTCCTTCTGTGCTGTATTATTCTATGATTCTATGAAATAGTTCTATCGGAGCTCTCCAATCACCTCCCTTCTTCTGAGCTTCATCCCAAGCCCTTGTTGTTGTTCTCAGGCTCCTGTTAAATAGTTTCTTGATGTTCAATTTGTTGATACTCGTAAGAATCTTGAATATCTTAATAATATCCCTTCTCAGTTCTCTCTTCCCCAGTGCAAACATACTCAACTCCTGTAGACTCTCCTTGTAGCTCAGGTGCCAGGTGCCAGGTGCCAGGTGCCAGGTTCCAGGTGCCAGGTTCCAGGTGCCAGGTTCCAGGTGCCAGGTGCTAGGTGCCAGGTTCTAGGTGCCAGGTGCCTGATGCCAGGTTCCAGGTGCCAGGTTCCAGGTGCCAGGTGCCAGATGCCAGGTTCCAGGTGCCAGGTGCCAGGTGCCAGGTTCCAGGTGCCAGGTGCCAGGTTCCAGGTGCCAGGTGCCAGGTGCCAGATGCCAGGTTCCAGGTTCCAGGTGCCAGGTGCCAGGTGCCAGGTGCCAGGTTCCAGGTGCCAGGTGCCAGGTGCCTGATGCCAGGTGCCAGGTGCCTGGTGCCAGACGGGTAGCCCTTTGGTGCACCTTGCCCAGTGCCAGAATGAACCTTGCCGTAAAATGGTGACCAAAACTGGACACAGATGGGAATGAAACAGCGCGCTGTACAATTTCAGCAACCTGTCGTCTGTCCAAGGAGCAAAACCAAGTAGCTGCCAATCTGGAGAAACTTGCAGCAGGAACTAACTTCTAAGTGACCTCAGAATGTGCCCAGTGAGATCACTTCCCCACCGAGAATACCTGAGCATGGAACAGGCCAGGTTAACAGCTAATCACAACCGGACTGCCCATGACCAATGTCACAGGAGCTCCAACAGCTAAAATCTTTACTGTAAGTAAGCAGTGCTCCACTGCAACAGTCTGCAATTATATGACGAGACATTAACTGTAGCATGACATTACATCCCACTGCTACATGGTTAATGAAATGTAAACAGTCGGGGGAACGAGGTGGCACCGCACACCACGGCTTCAATATGTTTTGTCTGAGAACGGCTTGATCGCGTTTGGATGTGGAACACACTGCTCGCTGAATTCCCAAGCTCAACTGTGCCGTGGTCTCTAGTCAATGGACAAATAGCAGATGGCCGCGCACTGCTAAGGGAAATCAGAGGGCCTGTCACCAGAGGCTAATCTCATTCCCCTCCTCAAAACTCACCGTAGACTGGCATTGTCAGAGCTAGGGGAAGGCGCGGCGTAGCACGGGGAGACTCAAGCAGCATGGATAACAAATTATAAAAATAAATACGTGAAACAAAATGAAAAAAAAATAACTACAAAAATGTTGAAGTAACGTTATAGTGCCGTGCAGAACTTCACAAATTTTCTCGTCGGTAATACATGCTTTTTATACTGCGGTGGTGCTTACTAACACCAGTTTCACTAACCTCTTTGACGTCAAATAGCAGTGGACAGATAGGGAGGCTTAGTCCCAGAGTTTCAGAAGTGTGAAATGTCGGAGGGACAAAGTCAGCCAAAGGACTCTGCCCAAGACATGAACTGAGGAGCAGGATTTAGGGATGTATAGACCTACCTGGAACCTTGTGCCTTATGTTTTTGTGACTGGAAGACTGTTTTCAATGAGGTTCCGCAGGGCTCAGTACTTGGTCCCTTGCTTTTTGTGGTATATATCAATGATTTAGACTTCAATGTAGGGGGCATGATTAAGATGTTTGCAGATGATACAAAAAATGGCCGTGTGGTTGATGGTGAGGAAGAAAGCTGTCGACTGCAGGAAGATATCAATGGACTGGTCAGGTGAGCAGAAAAGTGGCAAATGGAATTCAATCCAGAGACGTGTGAGGTAATGCATTTGGGGAGGGTGAACAATGCAAGGGAATACACAATAAATGGTAGGGTACTGAGAAGTGTAGAGGAACAAAGGGACCTTGGAGTGGATGTCCACAGATCCCTGAAGGTAGCAGAACAGGTAGATAAGCTGGTGAAGAAGGCATACGGGATACTTTCCTTTATTAGCCGAGGCATAGAATACAAGAGCAGGGAGGTTATGCTTGAACTGTATAAAACACTAGTTAGGCCACAGCTAGAGTACTGCGTGCAGTTCTGGTCACCACATTACAGGAAAGATGTGATTGCTCTAGAGAGGGTACAGAGGAGATTTACGAGGATGTTGCCAGGACTGGAGAATTCCAGCTATGAGGAAAGATTGGATAGGCTGGGGTTATTTTCTTTGGAACAGAGGAGGCTGAGAGGAGATTTAATTGAGGTGTATAAAATTCCGAGGGGCCTAGATAGAGTGGATTGGAAGGTCCTATTTCCCTTAGCAGAAAGATCAATAACCAGGGGGCATAGAGTTAAAGTAATTGGTAGAAGGATTAGAGGGGAGTTGAGGAGAACTTTTTTCACCCAGAGGGTGGCAGAGATCTGGAACTCAACTCTGAAAGGGTGGTAGAGGCAGAAACCCTCACCCCATTTAGTAAGTACTTGGATATGCACTTGAAGTGTCGTAACCTACAGGGCTACGGACCAAGAGCTGGAAAGTGGGATTAGGCTGGAGAGCTCTTTTTCAGCCGGCACAGACACGATGGGCCGAATGGCCTCCTTCTATGCCGCAAATTTCTATGAAAAAGGAGCTTGCGCTGTAAGAGGGAATTCAAGAAAAATAAAGGGAGTGGAAGAGTAGAATTCAATTACTGTAGCCCGACTATTGTCAATATTGAAAGGTCCACAGACAGGACACATTTCACTGAAAGAAAATACTCCAGACAAAAAGTAAACTGACATGCAGAGAAAAGGTTCCAGTAGGACTGGCTGCATCCTTTCAAGCAGCATTAGAAGGTAAACACTCGAAGACAGAAGTATTGTCAGCAGAAGTTTGACATGTGGGCAAATGAAGTTCTATGTTTAAGCTACACTTATAGGAGGGGCAAGGAAGAACAAGGTGATCTCATTGCTTTGTCTTTCTCTTTGATTTTATTAGTTGTTTTTCTGAAGGAAGTGTTTGCTTCACCAGGGAGTGACATTATAGGTCTTGTTTGGTTTGATTGGAAAGAGCAAACTGCGAAAATTCAATGGTAGGGTGGCAAGCAATCAGCAGATGTGGAAAAAGAAAGGCTGCTCTGTACAAAGCGGGGGGGGAAAGAATATATCGCCGCACAGAAAGGATGACAAACAGAACAATGCCACAGAGACTAGGTGGTGCAAAGTAGAGCTGAGAGCATAACTTTCAGCCTGACACCAAATGCATTCTGAAGAACTGCAAAAACTAAGGGATAGAGCAAGACTCTTCTTTTTCTAGAGAAGAGGGATTTAGAGAAGTGCAATTCATTAACTAGTGGGTCAGCCAGTCCAAGAGCAGCATAACTGAACTTATTCTGCGTTATTTCAGAGGTTTTACATTGTAGGAAAAACTATGGTAAATCTAGAAGTATGGGGTTATGGTCACTGCAAGATGTTGGTACACGAGCTTGTTGGCACTACCCGACCTTTAGACAACAAAAACATACCAATAACCACCGAATTGAAAGAGGCAAATAACGTTTCTCTGTCTATGCTCAGGTGGGCACTGATCTGAAGAGAAAGTGCTCAAGCTCTTCCACACATTTTTCTTAACAATGACTTCTGGTTAAGTGCAGATGTTACAGCTGCAAAGATAAGGCTGGTCAGACAGCTCAATAGAAACAGATGTATTGGATGGTTTGAGAGTGAACTCTTGACCTCGTGGCGGCTCCCTGAAGTTCTGGTAATTAAACGTACTTCAAATAGAGGTTTTGCTTTAGAAGTCAAGATGAAGCCAATAGCAGGAACAGGAGTGCAAAGAATTTTTAAAGTATTTCTGTAGAATGTTAGAGATGTGCAGACAGGAAAGGGGACTGTGGAACAAAGCAATCAATAGTATAAACCAATAGAAGCATAAATAGGTGAAAGGTGTTCGCTAGCAGTCATCAGACCATTATCAAGAAGGATGACTTGCTAACAACCTGCCCAGAAGTAGAACCAATGCCTTGCAGAGTAAGATTGAACTATTTAATGCAGAAATTAAACTCTTGCCTTAGCCAAGAGCGATTATGTCTTTATACTAACGTCATATGGCAGATGAAATTTAACGTAGAGAGGTGTGCAGTGATACATTTTGGTTGGAAGATTGAGGAGCGGCAATATAAACTAAATAGTACAATTTTAAAGTGGGTGCAGGAACAGAGAGACCTGGGGGTCTATGTACACAAATCTTTGAAGGTGGCAGGACAAGGTGAGAAGGCTGTTAAAAAAAGCATACGGGATCCTTGGCTTTATTAATAGAGGTATAAAAAGCAAGGAAGTTATGCCAAACCTTTATAAAACACTGGTTAGGCCTCAGCGGGAGTATTGTGTCCAATTCTAGGCACCACAAAGCCTAGAGAGGGGGCAAAAGAGATTTACTAGAACGGTACCAGGGATGAGGGTCTTCAGTGATGTGGAGAGACTGGAGAAGCTGGGGTTGTCCTCCGTAGAGCAGAGAAGCTTAAAAGGAGATTTGAAGAGGTGTTCAAAATCATGAAGGGTTTCAACAGAGTAAATGAGGAGAAACTGTTTCCAGCGGCAGAAGGGTCGGTAACCAGAGGACACAGATTTAATGTGATTGGCAAGAGAACCAGCAACGACATGAGGAACCATTCTGTTACGCAGCGGGCTGTTGTGATCCGGAATGCGCTGCCTGAAAGGGTAGTGGAAGCAATTTCGATGGTAACTGTGAAAAGGAAATTGGATAAATACTTGAAGGGGAAAAAAAATTACAGGGCTATGGGGAAAAAGCAGGAGAGTGGGACTAATTGGCTAGCTCTATCAAAGAGCCGGCACAGGCACGATGAGCTGAATGGCCTCCTTCTGTGCTGCATCATTCTCTGATTCTATGATCACAGACTTGAACAAGCAGCATACAAAGAAGCATATGGAAGTACCTGCTATATTGTTATATAAACTGCAAAAAGCTAATTTTGCCAAGTATGTTTCATAATCTTCAAAGCTGAATGTTACTGATATGCTATATTAAGGTGAACCCAGCTAAGACTGTAATATTGTAATTCTCAAACTGTACTGCTTGTGATGATTGCGTTGACAATCAAATTTACCTTGCCCGCAGAGATGTAAAAAAATAAAGCCGCTGGTAGGAATAAATCAACTTGTTCCCTGTTCACATCTTCATATTTCTGAGATGAACTAAGGACTAAGAGATACATCAATCAATGGTGGACTGTATTCCTGCTGACGGCTCAATGGATGTTTTTAAGGTATAGAATAGAATCGTAGAAAGTTACGGCACAGAAGGAGGCCATTTGGCCCATCGTGTCTGCGTCGGCCGATTAAAAGTCGGTCTGTGTAAGATGGCTCTGTGCCCATCAGGCATCATAATAAAATCAAAACGCTTTTCCGACAACATAGTCATGAGCCAAAAGATTATTTGACGTCTCCCTTTCAGAACTCCACTGGCCAAAGGGGTGGACTTATCAAGATTACATGCCTTTTAGGAGATTATCATTCTGCCAGATTTTTTTTTTATATTTGTTCACGGGATGTGGGCGTCGCTGGCAAGTCCAGCATTTATTGCCCATCCCTAATCGCCCTTGAGAAGGTGGTGCTGAGCCGCCTTCTTGAGCCACTGAAGTCCGTGATACTTCTTTGTAGTGGTTTGGTACAACTGAGTGGCTTGTGGTCCATTTCAGAGGGCCGTTAAGAGTCAACCACATTGCTGTGGATCTGGAGTCACATATAGGCCAGACCAGGTAAGGACGGCAGATTTCCTTCCCTAAAGGGCATTAGTGAACCAGTTGGGTTTTTATGACAATTTAGTAGCATTATGGTCACCATGACAGACACTAGCTTTTCATTGCAGATTTATTGAATTACATTTAAATTCCCCATCTGCTGTGGTGGGATTTGAACTCACATCTCCAGATCGTTAGTCCAGGCCTCTGGATTACTACAATAACAAAATACTGCGGATGCTGAAATCTGAAATAACAACAGAAAATGCTGGAAACACTCAGCAGGTCAGGCAGCATCCGTGGAGAGAGAAACAGAGTCAACGTTTCAGGTCGGAGACCCTTCGTCAGAACTCCTACTGGATTACTAGCCCAGTCACATAGCCACGACGTTACCAGATGTGGGGCTCCATCCAATCGTGACGAGCACTCTGATCAGCAGTGCTAAAGCTGCTAACTTCCCAATCAAATTTTTTTCCCCTTATGTCCCCTCTCTGCTCCTGAAGATGGTGACTCATGCTGGGATACAGTTCCACAAGGGTTAACAGATCTCGGGTGTAGGTGGGTTATTCAGCTGCGCAGGGTAGGGGGAGGGGATTTCCGAGCCAATCCTGATCAACTGAGCACTTCCTTCTATTGCAGAACCAGCAGGAATCTTAGTTACAGGAAACTCTTTGGTATCCGGCACTGACGGGACCGGGATGGTGCCGGGAGATTAAAAATTCCGGATAACGGAGAGGGTTATCTACCGAGGCTATTTTTAACAAACAAAAATTTAAAAAATCAAGAAATGTGCAGTATAATTGGGTACTCCCCTACAGAATGTTGTGTTAAATGGATGGTGGAAGATGCTTGATTAAGTACAGTACTGCCAGTTGAGGGTAATCCATAACTCTTTAAGTACTTAACAGTAAAACAAAACTTATAAACGACTGTATACTGTAGTTTTCGGAGTATGAATTCTGCCGGTTATTAGAGAATTCCGGATATTTAGGTGCCGTTTAAACGAGAGTTTCCTGTATATTTTATTTTCTTCCCTATCCCACTGAGGTAAATTATAGTACTGCCATAGCTGAGATAAAGTAAACAGATCAGCCATGATCTATTTGAGTGGCAGAACAGACTCAAGGGGCTGAATGGCCTCCTCCTGTTCCTCTGTTCCTAATTCAACGAGGATCAAACCTCGGCATTCCTGGTCGGCATAGCTCAGTGCAACGTAACATGATGTGTTTACTCATTATGCAGTCGGAAAGGCTGTTGACATCCTTAATGTTACTGAATTCCGCTCGAAGCAGCTGAGGCCTCAAACGTTTTGAAGTAAAATATTACTGACAGTATAACATTGCTGATCGAGGCAGCAGAGGAGGTGGAAGTTAACTACGCCCGGCCAAAATACTCTCTGCTGACTGATCACATCACTCTACCAGTGACAAAATGATGACTGGGTCACGCCTTGCTCAGGCCGTCATCAAACAGCTTCCATCCTGCATCACTGCAACTGTCTGAAAATCGAGCGAATTTTCCGAAACGTGCGCTCCCAGCCTGGTGCTTTTCCCGCTGGGAGTGCCTTTGGGTAAATCATGGGCACAATCCCCACGATTTTCTGTCCATTCGTTTTACAGCACTCCGAAAGCCGCCCCATTCCTCCTTACAGTGTTAAACCGTGGCGAAAGTGGAACAATTTACAAAGATCTATGAAAGGCAGAGCAATGCCCAATACTGTCAAGGGATTGGTTCATGTCTGGACTTCAACGTACTCTGTAATTTTTTTTTCGGTGGGTGGGGGGGGGGCGGGAGCGCGCGGCCCCTTTAACGGCCCATTCAAATCTTCGCGCATGCGCGTTTTTTTCCCACTGGCAAGCCAGCAAGCAGCCTGCGCGGGACCTCCAGAGCGCTGCGCGACCACACAGCTTAACGGGAACATTGGTCTAGGCTCCAACGTGGCTCCATATCACATGTACTGACGTAGGAAAACTACTAGGCACTTAGTCTAAGTGTTAAACAAAGCTTTAATCAACTGTTTTACAACATGGAGGTCTAGTTGTGTCCTTCACTAGTTCCTGTTAAAGAATGTCCTGCGCAAGCTGGGCCCGTGCCCGAGTATTTATACTCTCCCTGGACAGCGCCACCCGCAGGCCACTCAGTATTATTTCATAAGTCTTTCTTTCATGAACGACAGATTCATGTCATGTACATAGTTGCTAAGCGGCGCTGTTAAAACACAACTAATCCAGTATGTCGTTGCATAACAAGTGGAGGGACAATTTCCATGGTATGAATTTTTCTGCGAGGGGAAGGGAACAGACCACATCGTATATGTACCTATTAACTTCAGAACGTAAAAATCCTGACTTGAAAGTATATCGGCCGATCCTTCATCGTCGCTGGGTCAAAATCCTGGAACTCCCTCCCTAACAGCACTGTGGGAGCACCTTCACCACACGGGACTGCAGCGGTTCAAGAAGGCGGCTCACCACCACCTTCTCAAGGGGCAATTAGGGATGGGCAATAAATGCTGGCCTTGCCAGCGACGCCCACATCTCATAAAAAACGAATAAAAAAAAATTAGCAGCAGGAGTCGGCCATTCGGCCCCTCGAGCTTTTCAATAAGATCAGGGCTGATCTTCGACCTCAACTGCACTTTCCCGCACTTGACCTGATCGTTTATCACACTGCTGTTTGTGGGAGCCTGCTGCCCGCAAACTGGCCGCCGCACCTCCCACAACAGGGACCACGCTTCATTGGCTGTAAAGCGCCCCGGGACGTCCCGAGATCCTAAAGGGCGCCACAGAAATGCAAGTCCTTCTTTAGTGAAAGAGAGCATGAGGAAATGATGGGGCAAGAAAATGAGTGAAATAAATGAGACTTGAATGAAACAAGTTCACAATCAAGAAGTCAGCTTCATAGGGTTACATCGGAGATACAGCACAGAAACAGGTCATTCAGCCCAACCAGTCCATGCCGGCGTTTATGCTCCACTCAAGCCTCCTCCTGTCATTCCTCATCTAACTCTATCACCATAACCCTCTATTCCCTTCTCCCTCATATGCTTGTCCAGCCTCCCCTTAAATGTATCTATACTATTCGCTTCAACCACTCCCTGTGGTAGCGAGTTCCACATTCTCACCACTCTCTGGGTAAAGAAGTTTCTTCTGAATTCCCAATTTGATTTCTTGGTGACTATCTTATATTGATAGCCTTTAGTTTTGCTCTTCCCCACAAGTGGAAACATTCTCTCTGTATCCACTCTATCAAAACCTTTCATAATTTTAAAGACCTCTATTCGGTCACCCCTCAACCTTCTCTTTTTAAGAGAAAAGAGACCCAGCCTGTTCATCCTTTCCTGATATATATGTACCCTCGCATTTCTGGTATCACCCTTGTAAATCTTTGTTTGCACCTTCTCCAGTGCCTCTCTATCCTTTTTATAATAGGATTCAGAAAAAAAGCTGGGAAGGAAGATAGATCGGTAAACAGAGAATAAATAAATATATTGGGGGCTCGCTTTGCAAGGTGGGACGTCGAACAAAATCAGATCTCCGAACTTGCTCGAACAAAAAGTGCGAACCTGGCTGAGGTTTGGTGCTTGAAATGGAAACCTAGAACGCTGGCGGAGGCAATTATCTGAACTCAGGAGAGGTTCAGATTCATCACGGTTTCAGGAACTCAAATCAAACTGAACTGAGCTGGAGATTGAAAGCAGTTTGTTCATCCTTCCAGTCCTCTAAACTATGACAAAGACTGGCGATTCCCCTCCATTTTAAAACCTGTGCAGAGCATAACAGGCAGAACACAAAAAAAAGCATCTGCTTTAAAGAATGTTTTGTGTCCAAGTGAACAATATAAACTGACAAATAACTTGTGAATTCAATGAACCTCCATTTCCTTTCAGTTGTACTTATATCTCTTGCAGCCGGTAGAATAATAAGACTTCAGTAAATGCACTTTAAAACATTTGCCAGTTCAAGCTGAAGTAAGGGAATGTTGCTTATTATTGTGATAAATAACAAACCGTCTTTTCAAAGAAACATCTATAAATAACATTCACAGAACATGCACAAAATCAGTAATGAAATCCTCCACGAGAACTGCATGGGCACATTGCAGACAAATGGGATTGCAAACATCAAAGCTATATAACATTTTAAACTGGGGACATTCAACTGCAATCGCAATTCTGAACAATGAGAAATTTCGGGTTTGCTGAAACACCTCGTTGTGACAGCTTTTTTCCGAGACTGAGAATTTATAGCAAACATGAGAACATTATAAAGTGGCTGTAATTATTAACCATGTTAACAAAAGAAAAAGAATTATGAACAGCAAACAAAACTAAAATTTCTATAAATTTGAACCTAAACCCAGCCCAAACTCATAAAGGTAGAAAGTATTATTAAAATGTGAGACTCTCAGCCTGTGCTCAGGACACAGCAGACCAGTTACGAGACACCGCCAAACAGACGAGGCAACGAAACTACGCTGCCTACATGCGCATCAAGAACAGGAAGCTTGAGAAACTCGCCATCACCACCAGCAGCAACCAAGCCTCCCCCGGTACCACGGTTGCAACCACAGGGAAGTCCATCGTCAACTTGTCCGACCACACCCTTCAACCAGACGAAATTGAAGTTCTCGCCCTAGGGCTCAAGTTCTGCCCCACCACCAAAATGGACCCCATCGGTCTCGCGGCGGACACGGAGGAATTCATCAGGAGAATGAGGCTCCGGGAATACTTCCACAAATCCCAAGATGTCAGCAACAAACCCAATGAGACAATCAATGATCCAGAACAGCAGACAGAGGGACTCGCAGTGCAGCAACCGAAGAAAAAAGAGTCAAATTGGACCCCTCCGGAGGGTCGCTGCCCCAAGCTTGACATGTATGCTCAAGCTGTCAGGAGATGCATCAACGCCAGATTCATCAGCCGCACTCACAAGAGAGTCCAGAATGTCACCCGAGCACAACGCAACGCCATCCACGCTCTCAAGACCAACCGCAACATCGTCATCAAACTAGCGGACAAAGGAGGAGCCATCGTCATACAGAACAGAATGGACTATTGCAAAGAAGCATACCGACAACTGGACAACCTGGAACACTACAGACAGTTACCCGCAGATCCGACCAAAGAACACACCCGCCAACTCAATAGACTGATCAAGACCTTCGATCCAGACCTTCAAAGCATCCTACGCACTCTCATCCCACGTACTCCCCGCGTGGGAGACTTCTACTGCCTCCCAAAGATACACAAAGCCAACACACCCGGACGTCCTATCGTATCAGGCAACGGAACCCTGTGTGAGAACCTCTCTGGATACGTCGAGGGCATCCTGAAACCCATCGTACAGGGAACCCCCAGCTTCTGCCGTGACACCACAGACTTCTTACAGAAACTCAGCACCCACGGACCAGTTGAACCAGGAACACCCCTCGCCACGATGGACGTATCGGCACTCTACACCAGTATCCCCCACGATGACGGCATCGCTGCGACAGCCTCAGTACTCAACACCAACAACAGCCAATCTCCAGACGCCATCCTACAACTCATCCGCTTCATCCTTGACCACAATGTCTTCACCTTCGACAACCATTTTTTTACCCATACACATGGAACAGCCATGGGGACCAAATTCGCACCCCAATACGCCAACATCTTCATGCACAAGTTCGAGCAAGACTTCTTCGCTGCACAGGACCTCCAGCCAACGCTGTACACCAGATATATCGACGACATTTTCTTCCTTTGGACCCATGGTGAAGGATCACTGAAAAGACTACACGATAACATAAACAAGTTCCATCCCACCATCAAACTCACCATGGACTACTCCTCAGAATCGGTTTCATTCCTGGACACACGAATCTCCATCAAAGACGGACACCTCAGCACTTCACTCTACCGCAAGCCCACGGACAACCTCACGATGCTCCACTTCTCTAGCTTCCACCCTAACCACGTTAAAGAAGCCATCCCCTATGGACAAGCCCTGCGAATACACAGGATCTGCTCAGACGAGGAGGAACGCGATGGACACCTACGGATGCTGAAAAACGCCCTTGTAAGAATGGGATATGACGCTCGACTCATCGATCGACAGTTCCGACGGGCCACAGCGAAAAATCGCATAGACCTCCTCAGAAGGCAAACACGGGACACAACCAACAGGGTACCCTACGTCGTCCAGTACTTCCCCGGAGCGGAGAAACTACGCCATGTTCTTCGCAGCCTCCAACATGTCATCGATGACGACGAACACCTCGCTAAGGCCATCCCCACGCCTCCACTACTTGCCTTCAAACAGCCGCCTAACCTCAGAAGTACCATCGTTCGCAGCAAATTACCCAGCTTTCAGGATAACAGCGACCACGACACCACACAACCCTGCCACGGCAACCTCTGCAAGACATGCCAGATCATCAACACAGATACCATCATCACACGTGAGGACACTACCCACCAGGTACATGGTACATACTCATGTGACTCGGCCAACGTTGTCTACCTCATACATTGCAGGAAAGAATGCACCGCGGCATGGTACATCGGCGAGACCATGCAGACACTGAGACAACGTATGAATGGACACCGCGCAACAATCACCAGGCAGGAGTGTTCCCTCCCAGTCGGGGAACACTTCAGCAGTCAAGGACATTCAGCCTCAGATCTGCGGGTAAGCGTTCTCCAAGGCGGCCTTAGAAACACATGACAACGCAAAATCATCGAGCAGAAACTGATAGCCAAGTTCAGCACTCATGAGGACGGCCTCAACCGGGATCTTGGGTTTATGTCACGATACATGACGTGATCCAGACTCGAGTCGTCGTTGGCTTGTTCACAGATGTGATTCACAGTAAAAATTTTAAAGTTTATCGATTCCCATACCGACTGCAGCTTTTGACACATTGGACCCCCTGTGGCTCCATCTCATTGTCTCAGTTGTATCTTGCTATGTCTTTGATGTGATACCTTCCTGGCTGACCTGATTGCCTTTTGTCACACCTCGGCAGATAAATAGTCAGGATGATTTAATTGTAGTCGTCTGCCATTGTAAGTTACACATGCATTGTTCTCTATCTATATATACTTTGTCAACTCTGTATTTCTTTACTTCACCTGAGGAAGGGGTGTAAGCTCCGAAAGCTTGTGATTTCAAATAAAACTGTTGGACTATAACCTGGTGTTGTGCGACTTCTCATTTTTGTTCAACTAATCTGGCGTTACTTCCTCACAGCAACAGAAAGTTGGAGGTGGATTCAATAAGGCTGCTTTTCTATTTCTCCCAGCAAAGTCTGCTACTTGCGCCCCAGACGTCTTTTAATATTCCTCTTTGTCAAGCAACCACCCAATTCCTTTTTTAAAGAATTTATGGACTCTCTCCAACAGCCCCTTCGGCAGCACCTCCTAAACTCAAGACCTCGACCACCTAGAAGGACAAGGGCACCAGGCACGTGGGAACACCACCAGCTCCAAGTTCCCCTCCAAGTCACACACACCATCCTGACTTGGAAATATATCGGCCGTTCCTTCATCGTCGCTGGGTCAGAATCCTGGAACTCCCTCCCTAACCGCACTGTGGGAGTACCTTCACCACACGGACTGCAGCGGTTCAAGAAGGCGGCTCACCACTACCTTCTCAAGGGCAGCTAGGGATGGGGCAATAAATGCTGGCCTTGCCAGCGACGCCCACATCCCGTGAATGAATTAATAAAAAACTAACAGTTTGTAGGAGAGGATTCTAATTTCTAACCACCTCCGTGGAAAGATGTTCTTTTCTAACCTCCCCTTTAATTGTTTCAGTAATTATCTTAAACTTGTGCCCTCTCATTATTACCTCATGAACCAATGGAAATAATGTATTATTATTTACCAACTCATAACCCATCATAATCATGAAGATGGCCTTCTGAGCTCTAGTGGAAATAGCCCTAACTTAAGTCTGACTTAATAACTGTAATTTCTCATTCTTGCTAATATCCTAGTGAGTCTGGGCTGCAACATCTTCTTCATTGCTTTTTATTCCTGTAATGGGGTGTCCAAAATTGTACGCAGTGCTCCAAAGTGTAGCCTAACCAAGGTCTTATATAAGTTCAATATTGCCTCCTTATTTTTTTTAATTCTCTAGCTGCTAAACTGAAGATTTGTTTGCCTTTTTATGGCTTTTATATTGCCGAATGCCATCAGAGACAGTTCAAAAACTGCATCACCTCCCTACATTCTTAATTGTGGTTCGGCATGTGTGTCTCAGAGGGAGATAAAGAGGGGAAGAATAAAAATAACACAACAAAATCGGATAGAAAATAATTACTTTCCAATATGTAATACAGTGCCCCACTGGAAGATTTGCAAGTGAGAAAGATTAGGGTCAGGATGAACCTTTGAATTCAATTGTGTTTTGTATCTGAACGACCTCAATATAATAGAGGGACATGCAGAATATCAGGAACATTTCCTTGAAAGGATGGGGTGAGAGAGAGAGACAGAGAGAGAGAGAGTGAGAAAATAAAGAGATACAGAAGGAGAAAAAGAAAGGAGAAAAGGAAGACAAATATTCTGGAATCTTTTTTTTAGTTTTGGAGCAACGAAAGTCTTTAACATAACACCGAGGCTTAGTTTTGAATTGCTAACTGCTATTAACCAAGAATGATCAAACCACTCAAGATGGACCAAGATTGTATGTCAGCTGTGGCGCAGTTGGTGGCACCCTTGCTTCTGAGTCAGAAGGTTGTGGGTTCATAGTCCCACTCCATGAGACTTGAGCACAATAAATCCAGGCTGATGCTCCCGTGCAGGGCTGAGGGAGTGCCGCACTGTCGGAGATGACGTCTTTTAGATGAGACGTTAAAACCGAGGCCCCGTCTGATCTCTCAGGTGGATGCAAAAGATCACATGTCACTATTTCGAAGCAGTGCAGGGGGGGTTATCCCCGGTTTTGAAAAAGTGACTTCAGAGTAAAAAAAGTGACGTTGGCACAAGGGAAGGAGCTGATTGGTGAGTGTATTTTTTTTAAAGTTTATTTCTGCTAAGTTAGTTAATAGCCTATTAAATAGAGGGAAAGAGCCGATTGGTGAATAGCTGGGGAGTGTTTATTTGTTAAGTTTTAAATTTATTTCTGCTGGGTTAGTTCTTAATCTATTAACTAGAGGAATGGCAGGGCAGCTCGGTCCCGTGGAGTGCACATCCTGTGCCATGTGGGAAGTCCTGGACGCTTCGCGTAGCCTGGACGACCACATGTGCGGGAAGTGTCGCCAGTTACAGCAACTCGAGCTCTGGGTTTCGGAGATTGAGCGGCGGCTGGAGTCACTGCGGTGCATCCGCAAGGCTGAGAGTTACGTGGATAGCACGTTTCTAGAGGTGGTCACCCCGCAGCTTAAGAGTGTGCAGGCAGAGAGGGAATGGGTGACCGCCAGACAGAAGAGGAGGACCAGGCAGATAGTGCAGGAGTCCCCGGAGTGCATCGCGCTCTCCAACCAGTATTCTGTTCTGAGTATTGGTGAGGGCGATGGTTCCTCTGGGGAGTGCAGCCAGAGTCAAGTCCACGGCACCACGGGTAGCTCAGCTGCACAGGGGGAGGAAGAAGAGTGGACGAGCAATAGTGTTCGGGGATTCAATAGTCAGGGGAGCAGACAAGCGTTTCTGCAGCCGTGGACGTGACTCCAGGATGGTATGTTGCCTCCCTGGTGCCAGGGTCAAGGATGTCACTGAGCGGCTGCCGGACACTCTGAGGGTGAACAGCCAGAGGTCGTTGTCCATATCAGTACCAACGACATAGGCAGAAAGAGGGATGAGGTCCTACAGGCAGAGTTTAGGGAGCTAGGAGAGAGATTAAAAAGCAGGACCACAAAGGTAGTAATCTCCGGATTACTCCTGGTGCCACGTGCTAGTGAGTACAGGAATAGGAGGATGGAACAGATGAATGCGTGGCTGGAGAGATGGTGCAGGAGGGTGGGCTTTAGATTCCTGAGGCATTGGGACCGTTTCTGGGGAAGGTGGGATGTGTACAAGCCGGACGGGTTACACCTCAACAGAGCCGGGACCAATATTCTCGCGGGGTGGTTTGTTACTGCTGTTGGGGAGGGTTTAAAATAGTTTGGCCGGGGGATGGGCACCAGCATATAGGAGTAGAAAAGAGGAATAAGGTGCATAAAAGAGTGAGTGTGTTGGATAGTACTAGAGAAGCTAGAGGCGGTAGTAGTACCATATTAGATAGGAGCAGACTAAGAAAGACTACGAAAAATTCAAAAATGGGTTTAGAATGCATGTACGTAAATGCACAAAGTGTGGTGAATAAGGTTGGTGAGCTACAAGCACAATTAGTCGTGTGGCAATATGATGTTGTGGCAATAATGGAACATAGCTTAAAAATGGTGAGGACTGGGCACTTAATATTCAAGGGTACAAGGTGTTCAGAAAAGATAGGGAAGGAAAAAGGGAGGTGGGGGGGACAGTGCTGAAGAAGGAAGACATTGTAGTGTTGGAAAGGGAGGATGTTCTTGAGGGGACAAGGACAGAATCCATTTGGTTAGAGTTGAGGAGCAAAAAGGGTATGATCACGCTATTGGGGGTATTCTATAGGCCTCCAAATAGTGAGAGGGAGGTAGAGGAGCAAATCTGCAGGGAAATCACAGAGATATGCAAGAGCTATAGAGTGGTGATATTGGGGGACTTTAATTACCCAAATATCGTTAGAGATAATGCTAGGGTAAAGGGAAAGGAGGGGGAGGAATTTCTGAAATATGTTCAGGAGAATTTCCTTGACCAATATGTTCTTGGCCCAACTAGGAAGGAGGCATTGCTGGATCTGGTGCTGGGGAATGAGGTGGGCCAGGTCGACCAAGTGTCTGTGGGAGCACACTTGGGTACGAGTGATCAACGTATCATAAGATTTAGATTAGCAATGGAGAGGAGCAAGGAACAATCTAGAGTGGAACTTCTAAACTGGAATAGGGCTAACTTCAATGGGATGTGAAAGGATCTAGCCAGAGTAAAATGGAACCAAAGACTGACAGGAAAAACTGTAATGGAACAATGGGTAATCTTTAAGGAGGAGATGTTCCAAGTACAGGCTCGGTACATTCCAACAAGAGGGAAGGGTAAGGGAACCAAAGCAAGGGCTCCTTGGATGACGAGGGAGATAGAGAAGATGATGAAACAAAAAAAGAGGGTGTATGATGCATGTCAGGTAAATTCTTCAAGGGAGAACCAGACCAAATACAATCAGTTGAGAGGGGATGTGAAGATGAAAATAAGATTGGCAAAGAGAGAATATGAGAGTAGAATGGCGGTTAACATAAAAGGGAACCCAAAAATCTTTTACCGGCATGTAAACAGTAAGCAGGTAGTAAGAGTGGGGCCTATGAGAGACAAAGAAGGTGATAGATGCTTAGAGGCACAGGGCAAGGCTAGAATACTCAATGAGTAATTTGTATCAGTGTTTACTAAGGAGGTGGACGCTGACAAAATATCGGTAGAAGTGGAAAAGGTAGAAGTAATGGAAGGGGTGAAAATTGATAGGCAGGATGTACTAGAAAAGCTGGGTATGCTTAGAGTGGACAAGTCGACTGGTCCAGATGGCTTGCATCCCAGGTTGCTAAGGGAATTGGGGGAGGAGATAGTGGAAGGGCTTGCCATAATTTTCCAATCTTCCCTAGATGCAGGGGAGGTACCTGAGGATTGGAAAGTGGCAAATGTGACACCATTGTTCAAGAAAGGGTGTAAGGAAAATCCTAGTAACTACAGGCTGTTCAGTTTAACATCAGTGGTGGGTAATGTTTTAGAAACAATAATGAAGGAAAAAATTAACGGGCACTTGGAGAGGTTTAAGCTAATTAAGGAGAGCCACCTCGGATTTGTAAAAGGCAGATCGTGTTTGACTAATCTAATTGAATTTTTTGATGAAGTAACAGAGAGGATTGATGAAGGGAATGCAATGGATGTTGTCTACATGGATTTTAGGAAGGCATTTGACAAAGTACCACATAGAAGGCTGGTTAACAAAATTGACGCTCATGGAATAGCTGGGTCAATGGTAGCTTGGATAAGGAATTGGCTTAAGGACAGAAAACAGCGAGTTGTAGTAAATGGCTATTTTTCAGATTGGAGGATGGCAGACAGTGGTGTTCCCCAAGGGTCAGTGCTGGGGCCACTGCTTTTTTTGATACATATAAATGACCTGGATATTGAAATACAGAGTAGAATTTCTAAATTTGCCGATGACACCAAACTTGGGGGTGTGGCAAACAGTGTGGATGATACCAATCGACTGCAACAGGACATAGAAAGGCTAGCAGAATGGGCAGACAAGTGGCAGATGGAATTTAATACAGAGAAGTGTGAGGTGATGCATTTTGGCAGAAGGAACAGAGAGAGGCAATATACACTTAATGGCACAGTTTTAAAGTGTGCAGGGACAGAGGGACCTGGGAGTTAATGTGCATAGGACCCTGAAGGTGGCAGGACATATTGAGAGAGTGGTTAACAAAGCATATGGGATCTTGGGCTTCATAAATAGAGGTATTGAGTACAAAAGTAGAGAAGTTATGCTGAACCTTTGTAAAGCGTTGGTGAGGCCCCAACTGGAGTATTGCGTGCAGTTCTGGTCAACACACTTTAGGAAGGATGTGAAGGCCCTTGAGAGGGTGCAGAGGAGATTTACCAGAATGGTTCCGGGGATAGGGGATCTTAGCTACAAGGACAGGTTGGAGAAGCTGGATTTGTTTCCATTAGAGCAAAGGAGGTTGAGGGGTGATTTGATAGAGGTGTACAAGATTATGACGGGTTTGGATAGGCTAGACGGGGAAAGGCTGCTCCCACTAGTTGATGGTACAAGGACTAGGGAACACAGATTTAAGGTTTTGGGCAAGAGATACAAGGGGAATGTTAGGAAAAACTTTTTTACGCAGCGAGTGGTGAGGACCTGGAACTCGCTGCCGACGGAAGTGGTGGAAGCGAAGACACTCAATGTTTTCAAGGGGAGACTGGATAGGCATTTGAGGGAAATAAATTTGCAGGGCTACGGGGATAGAACGGGGGAATGGGACTGACTCGATTGCTCTACAGAGAGCCGGCACGGACTCGACGGGCCAAATGGCCTCCTTCTGTGCTGTTATGACTCTATGACATACCTATAGAAGCTTTTATAGTCTGTTTTTATGTCTCTCGCTAGTTTACTCTCATATTCTATTTTCCCTTTCTTTATCAATTTCTTGGTCCTCCTTTGCTGAATTCTAAAATCCTCCCAATCCTCAGGCTTACTGCTCTTTTGGCAACATTATAAGCCTCTTCCTTTGATCTAATACTATCTTTAACTTCTCTTGTTAGCCACGGTTGGACCACTTTTCCTGTGGGTTTTTTGTGCCTTAAAGGAATGTATATTTGTTGTAAAATTATGTATTAATTCTTTAAATGCTAGCCATTGCTCGTCCACTGTCATACCTTTTAATGTAGTTTCCCAATCTGCCTTAGCCAACTCGCCCCTCACACCTACGTAGTTTGCTTTGTTTAGATATAAGACCCTAGTTTTGGATTTATCCATATCACTTGATACCCTTACCCAACAAAAATCTATCCATCTTTAGTCTTGAAAATTTCAATTGATGCCCAGCATTCACAGCTTTTTGAGGGGAGAGAGTTCCAGATTTTAACTACCCTTTGCATGAAAAAGCGCTTCCCGATTTCACTCCTAAATGGCCTAATTCTGATTCTAAAATAATGTCCCCTTGTTCTGGATTCTCCCACCAGAGGAAATAGTCCCTCTCTATCTATCCTATCAAATACCTTTATCATTTTAAAGACCTCAGTGAGATTACTTCTCAATCGTCTAAACCCAAGGGAATACAGAATAAAGGTTTTGCAACCCCTGTCCACATAATTTAACCCTTACATCCCGGTATCATTCTGAAGGATCTGCGCTGCATCCTCTCCAAGGCCAATATCTCTTTCCTGAGGTTCGGGGCCCAAAGCTGAACGCAGTTTCTCCAGATGGGGGTCTGACCAAGGCGCTGTACAACGGAAGCATAACCACCTCACTTTTGACTTCCAACCCTCGAGATCAAGGCCGACTTCACATTCGCCTTTTTGATTGCACTTTGCACCTGTGCCCTAGTTTTTGATGAATTAAGTACAAAAGAAATAGGAGCAGGAGGACGCTTTGCCAAACACAAAGGGATTCCTTTTTGTTACATCCTGAACTGATTCAACAATATTCATATTGCTCTGCCAAGTTGTTGGAGCCGGGAATGTGCTGCTTCAGGGAATGTTTGAGGCCGCGACGATTGCATCTTTTAAAAGAAAACTGGATATGTGTTTGAACATAAGAACATAAGAACATAAGAAATAGGAGCAGGAGTAGGCCAATCGGCCCCTCGAGCCTGCTCCGCCATTCAATAAGATCATGGCTGATCTGATCCTAACCGCCAATCTACTATCTATCACAGAACCATCTCCTGCATCTAACAGAATTGCACACACGAAATAGGAGCAGAATCAGGCTACACAGTCCCTGGGCCCGCTCCACTACCCACAGGGCCATGACCGATCCGAACCTAGACTCATGTCCAAATTCCTGCCCGCTCCCCGTAACCCTTAATGCCCTTTACTTCTAGGAAACTGTCTATTTCTGTTTTAAATTTAATTAATGTTGTAGCTTCTACAGCTTTTTGTGGCAGCATATTCCATGGACCTACCACCCTCTGAGTGAAGTAGTTCCTCCTCATCTCAGTTTTGAAAGAGCAGCCCCTTATTCTAAGACTATGTCCCCTAGTTCTCGTCTCACCCGTCATCGGGAACATCCTCCCCGCATCCACCCGATCCAACCCCTTCACAATCTTATATGTTTCAATAAGATCGCCTCTCATTCTTCTGAACTCCAATGAGTAGAGTCCCAATCTACCCAACCTCTCCTCATATGACCACCCCCTCATCCCCGGGATTAACCGAATGAACCTTTTTTGCACTGCCTCGAGAGCAAGGATGTCTTTCCTTAAGTAAGGACACCAAAACTGTATGCAGTATTCCAGGTGCGGTCTCACCAATACCTTGTACAACTGAAGCAATACCTCCCTATTTTTATATTCTATCCCCCTAGCAATGAAAGCCAACATTCCATTTGCCTTCTTAATCACTTGCTGCACCTGCATACTAACCTTTTGAGTTTCGTGCACCAGGACCCCCAGATCCCTTTGCACTTCAGTACTCTCCAGTTTCTTGCCATTAAGATAATAAATTGCTCTAGGATTTTTCCTGCCAAAGTGCATCACCTCACACTTTCCAGTGTTGTATTCCATCTGCCAAATCTCTGCCCACTTACTTAGCCTGTCTATGTCCCCTTGCAGGTTTTTTATGTCCTCCTCATTCACTACTTTCCCTCCCATCTTTGTATCATCTGCAAATTTTGATATGTTACACTTGGTCCCTTCCTCCAAATCGTTAATATAGATTGTGAAGAGTTGGGGACCCAGCACTGACCCCTGTGGAACACCACTAGTTACTGATTGCCAGTCTGAGAATGAACCATTTATCCCAACTCTTTGCTTTCTGTTAGATAGCCAATCCTCTATCCATGCCAGAATATTACCCCCAATTCCGTGATTTTTTACCTTAAGCAATAATCTTTTGTGTGGCACCTTGTCAAATGCCTTTTGGAAGTCTAAATACACTACGTCCACTGGTTCCCCTTTATCCACTCTATATGTTACTTCCTCAAAGAACTCCAGCAAATTTGTCAAACATGACTTCCCCTTCGTAAAACCATGCTGACTTTGTCCTATTAAATTATGATTATCCAAATGTCCTGTTACTGTTTCCTTAATAATGGACTCCAAAATTTTACCTACCACAGATGTTAGGCTAACCGGTCTATAGTTACCAGCCTTCTGTCTACTGCCCTTTTTAAATAAGGGTGTTACATTAGCAGTTTTCCAGTCTGCCGGGACCTTAGCGGAATCCAGGGAGTTTTGAAAAATTATTACCAATGCATCTACAATCCCTACCGCCACTTCCTTCAAGACTCTAGGATGTAAGCCATCAGGTCCAGGTGATTTATCCGCCTTGAGTCCCATTATTTTACCGAGTACCACTTCCTTAGTGATTTTGATCGTGTTTAGCTCCTCTCCCCCTATAGCCCCCTGTTTGTCCAGTGTTGGGATATTCTTAGTGTCCTCTACTGTAAAGACTGATACAAAATATTCATTCAGTGTTTTTGCCATCTCCATATTTCCCACCATTAATTTCCCGGTCTCATCCTCTAAGGGACCAACATTTACTTTAGCCACCCTTTTTCTTTTTATATAACTATAAAAACTCTTACTATCTGTTTTTATATTTTTTGCTAATTTACTTTTAATTTCACTTTGAAGTGGAGAAAGACACAGGTCTATGGGGAGATAGTGCGGCAATGGGATTATGTTGGGTTTGCTCTAGCAAAGGTTCAGTACGGGCCGCATTGCTTTCTCTGTGGTGTTTTTTTTAAGTTCGTTTATGGGTTGTGGGCGTCGCTGGCAAGGCCAGCATTTATTGCCAATCCATAATTGCCCTTGAGAAGGTGGTGGTGAGCCACTTTCTTGAACCGCTGCAGTCCGTGTGGTGAAGGTACTCCCACAGTGCTGTTAGGTAGGGAGTTCCAGGATTTTGACCCAGCGACGATGAAGGATCGGCGATATACTTCTAAGTCAGGATGGTGCGTGACTTGGAGGGGAACTTGGAGGCGGTGGTGTTCCCATGCACCTGCTGGCCTTGTCCTTCTAGGTGGAAGAGGTCGCAGGTTTGCGAGGTGCTGCCAAAGAAGCCTTGGCGAGTTGCTGCAGTGCATCTTGTAGATGGTACGCACTGCAGCCACGGTACGCCGGTGGTGGAGGGAGTGAATGTTTAAGGTGGTGGATGGGGTGCCAATCAAGTGGGCTGCTTTGTCCTGGATGGTGTCGAGCTTCTTGAGTGTTGTTGGAGCTGCACTCATCCAGGCAAGTGGAGAGTATTCCATCACACTCCTGACTTGTGCCTTGTAGATGGTGGAAAGGCTTTGGGGAGTCAGGAGGTGAGACACTCGCCGCAGAATACCTAGCCTCTGACCTGCTCTTGTTGCCACAGTATTTATGTGGCTGGTCCAGTTAAGTTTCTGGTCAATGGTGACCTCCCAGGATGTTGTTGGTGGGGGATTTGGCGATGGTAATGCCGTTGAATGTCAAGGGGAGGTGGTTAGACTCTCGCTTGTTGGAGATAATCATTGCCTGGCACTTCTGTGGCGCGAATGTTACCTGCCACTTATCAGCCCAAGCCTGAACGTCGTCCAGGTCTTGTTGCATGCGGGCATGGACTGCTTCATTATCTGAGGAGCTGTGAATGGCACTGAACACTGTGCAGTCATCAGCGAACATCCCCATTTCTGACCTTATGCTGGAGGGAAGGTCATTGATGAAGCAGCTGAAAATGGTTGGGCCTAGGACACTGCCCTGAGGAACTCCTGCAGCGATGGCCTGGGGCTGTGATGATTGACCTTCAACCACCACAACTATCTTCCCTTGTGTAAAAACTGCCGTGGTTTATATTATATCTATCTATCAGTAATGTGTGTAATATTTTTACCTCAGTCACGGTGATATGTTGCTTTCATTAATTTGCAGCGTTAGGGTGACAGATTTAAATATACGCTAGGGGCACTTTCCTTGTGCATGCGCAGATTATTGCCAGAACAAAGTCTCGCCTATTAGCGACGCATAATGAGAAATCATGGATAGTACGTCCACGGCATCCTGATAGTGAGTGTGAGGCTACCAACCGCCAGCACAATCTCAGAAAATCAGGCCCCAGTGAGCCAATGTCCCTGCTTATTAGGAACACAGGAACAGGAGGAGGCCATTCAGCCCCTCGAGCCTTTTCCGCCATTCAATGCGATCATGGCTGATCTGTAAAATAGCTAGCAATAGGCACTTCAAAGCTTCATGTTTCCACACCCCATTTCTGCGAATCTTTCTCCAATTTTCAGTTTAGCGTTCACGTTTGAATCAGGGAAATTGCTGGGTGGCCCAGAGCGCAGGTGGTGGATCACCTGCCTCTCACCAGATGGTCAGTGGCTCAAGTCCTTGGACTCTAATCAACTGTGACTGCTTCAAGGCAGCTGGGGAAGCAGGCAGTGCCAGCCTGATGAGGGGGAGGGGAGGGACAGTCCTGCTCCCACCAGGACAGAACTGCAGAGGCGATGAAGAGAAAGAAAGGCTTGCATTTCTACAGTGCCTTTCATGACCACCGGACATTCCAAAGCGCTTTACAGCCAATGAAGTACTTTTTGAAGTGGAGTCACTGTTGTAATGTAGGAAACGCGGCAGCCAATTTGCGCACAGCAAGCTCCCAATAACAGCAATGTGATAATAACCAGATAATCTGTTTTTATTGATGTTGATTGAAGGATAAATATTGGCCCGGACACCGGGGATAACTCCCCTGCTCTTCTTCGAAATAGTGCCATGGGATCTTTTACATCCACCTGAGGGAGCAAAAGTGATAAGTCGCACAACACCAGGTTATCGTCCAACAGTTTTATTTGAAATCACAAGCTTTCGGAGTGGCTGCTCCTTCGTCAGGTGAAGTGAAGAAATACAATTGTATTGTATTTTTTCACTTCACCTGACGAAGGAGCAGCACTCCGAAAGCTTGTGATTTCAAATAAAACTGTTGGACTATAACCTGGTGTTGTGCGACTTCTCACTTTTGGCAACCCCAGTCCAACACCGGCATCTCCGCATCTTGGAGAGAGCAGACGGGGCCTCGGTTTAACGTCTCATCCGACAGACGGCACCTCCGACAGTGCGGCACTCCCTCAACACTGCACTGGGAGTGTCAGCCTAGATTTTTGCGCTCGAGTCTCTGGAGTGGGACTATGAACCCACAACCTTCTGACTCAGAGGCGAGGAGTGCCGCCCACTGAGCCACTGGCTGACACTAATGACGTGTGTCAGATGGTCACTGAGTCACATGGTGCAGACCCTTCCAGCTGCAAGTGGTGGCGCGGGCAACAAGACAACTCTTCTGGGAAATAAAGGTGGAAGAAGAAGAAAATTATGCAGTGGCTGATTGGATATATAGGAAATTAAAAACAGCATTTTCCAGGGGGATAATTTGCCAGAAAATGTACTATTAATAACAAGTCAGAAGATAAAACATGAGTGCTTAAACAATGATAACCCTTACAAAAGCAAGTCCTGCACAATATCAAAATTTAATTTGTTAGTGAATGCAGATGAATAGAAATATTTATTTTGATTGCTGAGATGAATGGCTTTCTATCTGCAAGATAAACAATCACTTGATTACCATGCAGTATTTATAACTGTTCATTGAGGCTTCAATTTAATTAGCTGAACAAATTATTTGCGGAGCAAAACCTATATTTAACACTTGTATCTTTTAAGGAAGAATTCGGCTTCAGCTGCTTTACAAGTTGCTCTCTGCACGTAATGGAAAGGGTTTGGCGCTCGGCTCACTGAATTGGCGCTTAAGTGATGTTGCTGTGGGGTGCACGCCAAAGACATGGTGGCAATAGGGATACGGTAGCATCGCAGTTATGTTGCTGATCTAGTAATCCAGAGTCCTAGACTAATGATCTGGTGGAGACATAAGTTCAAATCCTGCACATGGCAGCTGGGGAATTTAAATTTAGCGAATTAAATAAATCTAGTTTCAATAATGGTGACCATGAAACTACTGGATTCCCATTAAAAAAACCCATCATGGTTCACTAATGTCCTTTAGGGAAGTAAATCTGCCATCCTTACCTGGTCTGGCCGATACGTGTCTCACAGTCCCACAGAAATGTGGTTGAAGCTTAACTGCCCTCTGTAATGGCCGAGCGAGGCACTCAAGTTGTCCCGAACCACTACAAAGAAGTTTACTCACTGTGGGAGCACCTTCACCACACGGACTGCAGCGGTTCAAGAAGGCTCACCACCACCTGATCGAGGGCAATTAGGAATGGGCAATAAATGCCGGCCTTGCCAGCGACGCCCACATCCCAGGAATGAATAAAAAAAAATCATTGCTGTTTGTGAGATCTTACAGTGCGCAAAAATGGCGCACATAGCAACAGTTCAAAGTTATTCAAGAAGTTTTCTGGGTCACCCTGAGAGATGTGATAAGGCAGTATATCAATTTAAGTATTCTTTTTCTTTCCTTTGTCCACATCCCCTGAATGAATTAAAAAAAAATTCCCAGTAAGGTCAGCTCCTGCTCTCCAGTGGATGTTACCTGGGCTGGAGCACTTCAGCTATGAGAGAGACTGGACAGGCTGGGGTTGTTTTCCTTAGAGCAGAGAAGGCTGAGGGGGGACCTGATTGAGGTGTACAAAATTATGAGGGGCATAGATAGGGTAGATAGAAAGGAACTTTTCCCCTTAGTAGAGGGGTCAATAACCAGGGGGCATAGTTTCAAGGTAAGGGGCAGGAGGTTTAGAGGGGATTTGAGGAAAAACTTTTTCACCCAGAGGGTGACTGTCTGTGTGGAGTTTGCACATTCTCCCCGTGTCTGCGTGGGTTTCCTCCGGGTGCTCCGGTTTCCTCCCACAGTCCAAAGATGTGCGGGTTAGGTTGATTTGGCTATGATAAATTGACCCTTAATGTTAGGGGGGGATTAAATACGTGGGGTTACGGGGATAGGGTGGGATATGTGTCGGTGCAGGCTCGATGGGCCGAAATGGCCTCTATCTGCACTGTGGGGATTCTGTGATTCTGTGATTCTGTGAGGGTGGTAGGAATCTGGAACTCACTGCCTGAAAGGGTGGTAGAGGTAGGAACCCTCACAACATTCAAGAAGCATTTAGATGAGCACTTGCAACGCCATAGCATACAAGGCTACGGACCAAGTGCTGGAAAATGGGATTAGAATAGATAGGGCTTGATGGCCGGCGTGGACACGATGGGACGAAGGGCCTCTTTCTGTGCTGTAAAACTCTATGACTCTATGACTCTAGTTGCCTGGGAGAAGTAGCAGAGTAGATGTGAGATCTGGGGAAGGATTCGCAGGCATTGGGAGCGACCTGCATCACTCTTGCAGATCTCCCAGCGGCCAGATATGCAGCAAAGAGCTGGGAATAGGCTACTCACTTGACTTGGGAGGTCTGAGCAAGCAGTCTAAAGAGAAGGAGAAAAAAAAGTAAATGGAAGGAAGAAAAAGTCTTCAGTTCTTACATCAATTGTGCAAATGCAGTCTAGGTAGCGACTACATTTTTAAATGATCTGGGGTCATGCATCACTGTCCTTCTATCACCATGTAGGAGGTCAAGAAAATACTTCAGTCTTAAGTGAAGTAATCACTAAACTGTAGACATTGGTGTCAGCTGTGGCTCAGTTGGCAGCACACTTGCCTCTGAGTCAAAATGGTTGTGGGCTCAGAGTCCCACTCCAGGGACTTGAGCCCATAAAGCTAGGCTGATACTCCAGTGCAGTGCTGAGGGAGTGCTGCACTGTCAGAGTGTGCCGTCTTTCGGATGAGACATTAAACCGAGGCCCCGTCTGCTCTCTCAGGTGGACGTAAAGGATCCCATTGCAATATTTCGAAGAAGAGCAGGGGAGTTATCCCCGGTGTACTGGCCAATATTTTATCCCTCAACCACCATAACAAAAAACAGATTATCTGGTCATTATCACATTGCTGTTTGTGGGAGCTTGCTGTGCGCAAATTGGCTGCCGCGTTTCCCACATTACAACAGTGACTACACTTCAAAAGTACTTCATTGGCTGTAAAGCGCTTTGAGACGTCCGGTGGTCGTGAAAGGCGCTATAGAAATGCAAGTCTTCTTTTTTTTATTGGCCAGCTTACCGTATTGGTAGGTAACATCATCTGTAATTGAACAGGCATTTATATTGAAGCGTTTAAGTAATTGTATCCTATTCATGGATACTTGCTAACCTGTAAGTGCTTGTGAAACCTTATCTTTCCTCTGGCCATCTGGCCAGCCAATCTCCGGAGTTAATGGCAATCTGTGGGATGAGACCCACAGCAAAATATCCATCTCAAACCTGGGGGGACCAAAACAAAATCAAATCAAATCTCATGAATGATGGCGCTGTCTATAACTATTACTGTCACTGGCAAGGCTGCCGAGCTCAGCATTAACCTTCCATCTCTTTCATTAGCGCACATCAGTCTCGGGAACTTCTAATTGGAACGAGCCAGGTGTTTGCGACCTGGAACATCTTTCATTCCCTCATTCAGCATCAAGATGTAGCTTTAAAAAAAAAAGGAGAAAGCCGATATTTCCCATGAAAGCTCTCCAGCTCTTCAAAATGCTGTGTCCCTTCACCAGGCAATAAAATCAGTTCAATGGGCCTCTACTCTCTGGAGTTTAGAAGAATGAGAGATGATCTCATTGAAGCTTATAAGATTCTGAGGGGGTTTGACAGGGTAGATGCTGAGAGGTTGTTTCCCCCTGGCTGGAGAGTCTAGAACTGGGGGTCACAGTCTCCAGATAAGGGGTCGGCCATTTAAGACTGAGATGAGGAGGAATTTCTTCACTCAGAGGGTTGTGAATCTTTGGAATTCTCTACCCCAGAGGGCTGTGGATGCTGAGTCCTTGAGTATATTCAAGACAGAGATCGATAGATTTTTGGACTCTGGAGAATCAAGGGATACGGGGATCGGGCGGGAAAGTGGAGTTGAGGTCGAAGATCAGCCATGATCTTATTGAATGGCGGAGCAGGCTCGAGGGGCCGAATGGCCTACTCCTGCTCCTAATTCTTATGTTCTTATGACAAGTTCAACACATTTTGAGGGGGTTTGTCGTTTTCTGTAATTTCCACTTCCACTGTTTTCGATGTTTTAATGTAGTGGGAACAAATTGAGGAAAAATGAGTGGGGATAAACCTTAGACCCACGGCAAGCAGAGAGTGGATCATGAATAGGGGGCAGAGCAATAGCATAATGTGCTGGTCCAGATCAATCTGACTTTTTTTTGTATTTACTACTCACTGGATCAGGCGAATTGGTCAATATTGTGGGATATCAACATGCTGGGGCGTCACCATTGACCAGAAACATAAATACTGTGGCTACAAGAGCAGGTCAGAGGCTGGGTATTCTGCGACGAGTGACAGATTACCTGACATAGGTTCCCGCTAGGCTGCGCTGCAGTCTGGAAGTCTCACGCAGGCCGCTCACCGGCTTTTAAATGGAATAATCCGCACATACACGAAAATTTGAATGGGTTGCGCAGCCAGTTAAAGGGACCCCGCACAAAAAATAATTTGAAGGGAACATCACCCCGACTCCCCAAAGCCTTTCCACCATCTACAAGGCACAAGTCAGGAGTGTGATGGAATACTCTCCACTTGCCTGGATGAGTGCAGCTCCAACAACACTCAAGAAGCTCGACACCATCCAGGACAAAGCAGCGCGCTTGTGATTAGCACCCCATCCACCACCTTAAACATTCACTCCCTCCACCACCGGCGTACCGTGGCTGCAGTGTGTACCATCTACAAGATGCACTGCAGCAACTCGCCAAGGCTTCTTCGGCAGCACCTCCCAAACCCGCGACCTCTTCCACCTAGAAGGACAAGGGCAGCAGGCACATGGGAACACCACCACCTCCAAGTTCCCCTCCAAGCCACACACCATCTGGACTTAGAAGTATATCGGCCGATCCTTCATCGTCGCTGGGTCAAAATCCTGGAACTCCCTCCTTCACAGCACTGTGGGAGCACCTTCACCACACGGACTGCAGCGGTTCAAGAAGGCGGCTCACCACCACCTTCTCGAGGGCGATTAGGGATGGGCAATAAATGCCGGCCTTGCCAGCGACGCCCAGTTCCCGTGAATGAATAAATAGACAAATACGGTACCTGTTACATCAGGTCCAGCACTGCATTTATTCTGCAACAATAGTATCAATATGATACGGTTTGGCTTTGCACCAACGCTCGGATTTGGTAGTGTAAATCCACAATTAGGGCCTAACTTAACACTGGAACATAGCAGAGTGAGAATCCCTGACAGAGGAGTCCCAATCGACTTTGCTCCGGAGTCAGGCAGGGCCCTAACTCTGGATTCACGCTGCAAACCTTTAGCCTCGATGCAAAGTGTAACACCAACCCCACCACTGTAGTGTGAATGCATCAATCTAATGGACTTTGCACTCCCAGTGTTGTTAGCAACAACATCAACAACAACAACTTGTATTTATATAGCGCCTTTAACATAGTAAAATGTCCCAAGGCGCTTCACAGGTGTGATTATCAAACAAAATTTGACACTGAGCCACACAAGGAGAAATGAGGACAGATGACCAGGTAGGTTTTAAGGAGTGTCTTAAAGGAGGAGAGAGAGGCGGAGAGGTTTAGGGAGGGAATTCCAGAGCTTAGGGCCCAGGCAGCTGAAGGCACGGCCGCCAATGGTGGAGCGATTGAAATCAGAGATGCTCAAGAGGCCAGAATTGGAGGAGCGCAGCGACCTCGGAAGGTTGTGGGGCTGGAGGAGATTACAGAGATAGGAGGGGCGAGGCCGTAAGAACAAGGACAATTTTAAAATCGAGCAGCTGGCTGCTCTGTGCAGCGCCCCTGGTGGTTATTTGCACTGGCACATGAAAGCTCTTTCTCAGAAGTGGAATTAATTGCATGCACTTTGCTTTTATTTTTTGGATACAGTGAACATCGCCAAGACGAGAATGTGAAGTATTGATGTATCGGCATTCCACAGGTTACCCAAAGATAACGTGAAGCCTTTCAGCGAAAACACAACACCAAGGTACTTCAGATCGAAAGGAATAATTGAATCAAGAATAAACTGATGTAAAAACAAATTCGTTCTAAAGAAGTGATTGAATGAAATATGCAGAATGGAATAAGAGGGCTCGACATTGACACCCCCGCCTGGTGAAAACCAGGCACGGAGGACAGTTAAAACGAGGCGAATGACTTTCCCCCTCAGATCCCGCTACCTTCCCGATAGGTCAAATATTTACCTGCTCTTTTGATCAGGCGTGCGGGACACCGGCCACAAGCTGGCAGCGTCCCCTTTAAATATGCAGGTCAGGGCCTGATGGACGTCGTCGGGACCTGATCCGCTATTTTAGTCCGAGGCCTGAGCGGGAGAGGGGGAGGGGAGCATTGACGGCTTCTCCATCAGGCCAAACTTACCGGGAGAGGTGGATCGTGGGCCAGAAGGAGGCCCAGGCAGGTTAAGTTTTTAAAATAACAACAGAAAGTGCTGGACACACTCAGCAGGTCCTTCGAAGGGTTCGACCCGAAACGTTGACTCTGTGTCTCTCTCTCCACGGATGCTGCCTGACCTGCTGAGTGTTTCCAGCACTTTCTGTTGTTACTTCAGATTTCCAGCATCCGCAGTATTTTGCTGTTGCATAAGGTTTTTAAATGTTTATTTTAGGTCCGTTTGTGGGCCAGGAGGAGCAGGAGTGCCTCACGAGGAAGCCTCGGGCCTCCTTTACTCTGGGCTTCGCTTCGCCCCGCCCTCCCCAAATGCAATCGCTGTACGTCTCCCCCCACCACCACCCCGCCCCCACCTCCCACCCTCTTTCCAGTTACCTTACTACTGGTGCCCGATCCCGCTGGTTGCTGGCTGCGGCCTCCTGCCTGCGATCCTACGCTCCCGTCCACTGGCCAGGTAGCGCCAGTCAGGCCTCCATGTCTCTGGACTCCACGATGTGTGCCACCCACGTCAGGGCTCATGCGCACCGTACCCGCCGCCCCTATTTAAAATCGGCGGGCCCAAAGGTCTACTACAACAGGCATTAAAATGTACGTCGGCTAAGAGATAGACAGGGCAAAGAATGAGACTTGCATAAAATGCCTTCCCTTGGATGAGACAATCATTGCAGACCTAGCTGGAGAACGTTCTGATGACCTGAAGTGCTCCGATGGTGCAAATTAATTAATTATAACAAACATATTCAATTGATAAAATAAAAACAGAAAATGCTGGAAACACTCGGCGAGTCAGGCAGCATCTGTGGAGCGAGAAACAGAGTCAACGTTTCAGGTCGATGACCCTTGGTCAGAACTGGAAAAAGTGAGAGGTGGGACAGGTTTTTAAGTGAGTGCAGGGGCAGGGAAAGGGTGGGGAGAGGGGAGGAAAGAACAAAAGGGAAGGTCTGGGATAAGGCCCTTTGCATATGGAAACAAGGGGCCTGTTTGAAGCCTCCTTTACCAAATCGGTCTGCTTTTAAACGCAGCCAGCGTCGGCCCAGCTGCGTTCAGGAGAACCAGGTCCACTTGCGGCCTAGCCAGTGAGTCCGCCCTGCAACATTGAGAAGAAAAGTATCATTTGGAAACTAATTGAGAGTAGTTGAAAGACGAATGAAAGATTGACCTTTCTCTGGACACTTGCTCAGCTCACTGGACATAATGGTTTCTTTTATACATTGTAATCCCAATTCACGACTACTTCCCACCCTCGGACAATGTGCTGAGCTTTCGTTTCGGAGAAGAGAAAAACCATGTATGGAAAACAATAAAAAAAAACTACAACCCATTCAGTTTTAAAGGCCAATCTGAGAATTGCCCCAAAAAGCATATTGAATGCGATGACCATGATTATCCATTTAATTTGTGGCAAAAAAATATAACTTGTTTCTTCCCTGAAGGAAGACGTGAATGAAGATATCGGCTAAACCTGGGCATATTTCTTTTGAATGAATAGTAACTATTACTTAAGAACAAACCAATAGACAAGGAACTGCTGTGTGGGCAGATCACAGGATCAATCAGCAGTTAAACATCCGCAGAAACTTCAGAGGAACAGCGCGAACTCCAATCGGGAGAACTCCCATGAAAATTTAACCCCAAAGTTCTTCATAGAATCATTATAGCACAGAAGAAAGCCGTTCGGCCCCTCGTGCCTGTGGCTATTCATTGAAAGAACTTTTCAATTAGCCCCACTCCCCTGCTCTTCCCCCATAGCCCTGAAAATTGATAAAGGATAATAAAAAAATTAAAATTTTTATGCATAATCCACGGCTAGGGTCATAGGGGGAAAAATTCAGTTGGTTGCGCCTCCCGTTAGTGCCTTAAGAGGGCGCTAATGGGGCGCAAAGCATCTAGCGCCCGTGGGCGGCGATCTTTGCGCCGCTCGCGAAATTAACTAGACATTTTGCGGCGGCGCTAAACACTACCGCCACGATCTCCTGCACCGGCAGATCGTGACGTCAGTCGAGTGCGCAACGCCCCGGTATCGCCCCGGAGCGGATATTGAGTGGCGCCCCCTGCCTTACCGCCTGCCGCTAGCAACGACAGGTTGAGGGGAGTGTTTTGCAGTCAGGAAGGGACTGGGGGAGCGCTATTTAAAGGTGACCGCTTCTTGCCTTTTTTTGTTGGTGACATTTTTGAACCACGCATTCTGAGAGAGAGAGAGATAGAGAGACTTCTGGAGAGATTCAACACTGTGTGAAGGAGTTTCGGGTATTGATTTGCCCTTCCTTGTATCGATTGAGAAGAGACTTTGGGGGCTGCACTCTGAGCTCTTTCCCTGGGGTTCTCCATTGTTCTTTCCAGCAGATTTGATGTACAGGTCTCTCCAGGCCGAGATTTAAGGCTGCAATGAGCAGGATGTGGATGGAAAGCAGGATCAACCATCCCCTTTAAGAACTGGCCGGCGCCATTGTGTCTGTGTTCCATTGCTGACTGACATCACATGAGCTTCGCCAGCGCTCTGAGGTAGCGCCTCGCTCCTCAGCCTTTGTGCCTTAAGACAGATGTGTAGCGCCTGATTTAGCGCTCCAATCACCTCCAGGGGCGATAAAAGTCAAGTTTGCAGTCGGTGGCGATAATTAGCGCCAGGCGCTAATCTTTGCGCCCGGCCGATAATTGCGCCCCAAACGGGGCGATACTGAATTTTTCCCCCATTGAGTGATAGGGGGAAAAATTCAGTTGGTTGCGCCTCCCGTTAGCACCTTAAGAGGGCGCTAATGGGGCGCAAAGCAACTAGCACCCGGGCGCGGCAATGTTTGCGCCGCTCGCGAAATTAACTAGACATTTTGCGGCGGCGCTAAACACTACTGCCACGATCTCCTGCGCCAGCAGATCGTGATGTCAGTCGAGTGCGCAACGCCCCAGTAGCGCCCCGGAGCGGATATTGAGTGGCGCCCCCTGCCTTACCGCCTGACACTAGCAACGACAGGTTGAGGGGAGCGTTTTGCAGTCAGGAAGGCACTGGTGGAGCGCTATTTAAAGGCGACCGCTTCCAGCCTTTTTTTGTTGGAGACATTTTTGAACCATGCATTCTGAGAGAGTGAGAGAGAGACTTCTAGAGAGATTCAACGCTGTGTGAAGGAGTTTTGGGTACTGAGCAGCACTTTGCAGGTTCATTTTGATTTGCTCTTCCTTGTATCGATTTGGAAGAGACTGTGGGGGTTGCACTCTGAGCTCTTTCCCTGGGCCTCTGCATTGTCCTTTCCAGCAGATTTGATGTACAGGTCTCTCCAGGCCGAGATTCAAGGCTGCAATGAGCAGGGTGTGGATGGAGAGCAAGATCAACCCACCCCTTTAAGAACTGGCTGGTGCCATTGTGTCTGTGTTTCATTGCTGACTGACATCACATGAGCTTCGCCAGCGCTCTGAGTTAGCGCCTCGCTCCTCGGCTTTTGCGCCTTAAGACAGATGTGTAGCGCCTGATTTAGCGCTCCAATCAGCTCCAGGGGCGATAAAAGTCAAGTTTGCAGTCGGAGGCAATAATTAGCACCAGGAGCTAATCTTTGCGCCTGGCCGATAATTGCGCCTCAAATGGGGCGATACTGAATTTTTTCCCCATAGAGTCATAATGGCACATAAGGAGGCCATTCGGCGCATCGAGTCCGTGCCGGCTCTCTGTAGAGCAATCCAGTCAGTCCCATTCCCCCGCTCTATCCCCGGAGCCCTGCAAGTTTATTTCCCTCAAGTGCCTATCCAGTCTCCCCTTGAAATCATAGAGTGTCTCCGCTTCCACCACTTCCGTCGGCAGCGAGTTCCAGGTCCTCACCACTCGCTGCGTAAAAAAAGTTTTCCCCTCACATCCCCCCTATATCTCTTGCCCAAAACCTTAAATCTGTGTCCCTTAGTCCTTGTACCATCAACTAGTGGGAACAGCCTTTCCCTGTCTAGCCTAGTGGCCCAGGCACTGACCCTTGGTTATAATATCTGGAGTATTAATATCTTCCATGACATGATATGGTCACTCCGGGAGATTGGGTTGACACCTCTAGCATTGTTCTATGGTGAATGACGCGTAGTGTTAGGGACAATTTGGCCGAAGGTAGAGTGACTGGTGTCAGCTGTGGCTCAGTTGGTCGCACTCTCGCCTGAGTCAGAAGGTTGTGGGTTCATAGACCCACTCCAGAGACTTGAGCACAAAAATCTAGGCTGACACCCCCAGTGCAGTGTTGAGGGAGCGCAGCACTGTCGGAGGTGCCGTCTTTCACATGAGACATTAAACCGTAGGCCCCATCTGCTCTCTCAGGTGGACGTAAAAGAACGTATGGCACTATTTTGAAGAAGAGCAGGGGAGTTCTCCCCGGTGTCCTGGGGCCAATATTTATCCCTCAATTAACATCACTAAAACAGATTATCTGGTCATTGTCACATTGCTGTTTGTGGGAGCTTGCTGTGCACAAATTGGCTGCCATGTTTCCCACATTACAACAGTGACTACACTTCAAAAAGTACTTCATTGGCTGTAAAGCACTTTGGGACATCCTGAGGGCATGAAAGGTGCCAGAGAAATGTAGGTTTTTCTTTCTTTCTTAACAAGGAAAACAAGTACTTAGGAAAACAGTAGAAAGAACAATAGTGGGGAGAGCAGTACTGGCTTGGAGGGCTAGCAACCAGGCCACTTACCCAGGGCCGCAGGCTATGGAGTTGGCGGGGAGGGGTAGGTGGCGGTGCCCACTAGGCTAAGCTAGGTCATACATGTTAGTGGAAGGAGGGAGGATAGAGGTCCATGCCTTGACCTCTGCCCCCACAAGTCTAACGCTGGCACTGGGGAGAGAAGCGAGGCGGCAGTCACAGTGAAGTGAGAAGCCGTGATTGCGGAGTTAAAAGACAGGGCAACGTGGATGTGAAGGTGGTAGTAGGAACAAGGCAGATTTTTTTTTTATACTCGTTCATGGGATGTGGGCGTCGCTGGCAAGGCCCAGCATTTATTGCCCATCCTTAATTGCCCTTGAGAAGGTGGTGGTGAGCCGCCTTCTTGAACTACTGCAGTCCGTGTGGTGAAGGTACTCCCACAGTGCTGTTAGGGAGGGAGTTCCAGGATTTTGACCCAGCGACGATGAAGGATCGGCCGATATACTTCCAAGTCAGGATGGTGTGTGACTTGGAGAGGAACTTGGAGGTGGTGGTGTTCCAATGCGCCTGCTACCCTTGTCCTTCTAGGTTGGAGAGGTCGCGGGTTTGGGAGGTGATGCCAGAGAAGCCTTGGCGAGTTGCTGCAGTGCATCTTGTAGATGGTACACACTGCAGCCACGGTACGCCGGTGGTGGAGGGAGTGAATGTTTAAGGTGGTGGATGGGGTGCTAATCAAGCGGGCTGCTTTGTCTTAGATGGTGTCGAGCTTCTTGAGTGTTGTTGGAGCTGCACTCATCCAGGCAAGTGGAGAGTATTCCATCACACTCCTGACTTGTGCCTTGTAGATGGTGGAAAGGCTTTGGGGAGTCAGGAGGTGAGACACTCGCCCCAGAATACCCAGCCTCTGACCTGCTCTTGTTGCCACAGTATTTATGTGGCTGGTCCAGTTAAGTTATAGACTGCCGCACAGAAGACCAACATTTGGCGAGTACGGTTCGAGGAAAAGTAAACTATCAGCAAGTTTGATAGATAATTTGACAATCGAAAGGCAGCGGGGTGGGAGGAATAATAGAATAGCAAGAATTACGCAGGAAGGAGGCAGTAGGAAGGATCTGAGCAGCACAAGCAGGACCCTCACAATTGAAACTGTCTGTTCTAATCCTGTGGGTAGAAGGAAAAATCTGGTTTCAGTGATATTCTGCATTTCTTGAATATTTTCCAGATATCCAACATATGTAGAATATTAAAATGCCACACCATGGCTGAGAAGTGATATGAAAGTTCTTTTGAGCAAACGTCATGCTTGTACATATTTTGCTGTTCCTTCATTAATACGGCGCATTTCTTGCTAGGGTAAGTAGATTTACTCAGAAACAAAGTTTATTTTTTGTTTCCCTGCAACTATGCCACATAGTTTGTGATTATGCTGCCTCAAGTAAAGGGTGCAAGTTGGGAACGCCATGGGTACAGTACTTGTCGGAAGTAGAGCTGACTGCGCAATCAACTTCCATCAAATCCACGCGTCCAAACAGAAAGAAAGACAGACTCGCATTTCTATAGCGCCTTTCACTACTTCAGGATGTCCCAAAGCGCTTCACAGCCAATGAAGTACTTTTTTTGAAGTGTAGTCACTGTTGTAATGTCGGAAACGTGGCAGCCAATTTGCGCACAGCAAGCTCCCACAAACAGCGATGTGACAATGACCAGATAATCTGTTTTTAGTGATGTGGATTGAAGGGTAAATATTGGCCGGGACACTGGGGATAACTCCCCTGCTCTTCGAGATAGTGCCACGGGATCTTTTACGTCCATCCGAGAGAGCAGACGGGGCCTCGGTTTAATGTCTCATCCAAAAGACGGCACCTCCGACAGTGCGGCAGAGCTCCCTCAGCACTGCACTGGGATTGTCAGCCTAGCCTTTTGTGCTCAAGTCTCTGGAGTGGGACTTGAACCCACAACCTTCTGACTCAGAGGTGAGGGTGCCACCCACTGAGCCACTGGCTCAGAAAGGAACAGCCTGGCTGACACTAAAACAAATAAGTACAAAATTAAATTTGCTATTACAGAACATTAAAGTATTGATAAACAGGTCAGCTCACTATGAACAGAAGTAATGAGTGTGTGGTGATAGCAGGCCATCACTACAGAGGCAACGTCAGCTGTCTTTGTCATGGTTGTGATCTCTGGACCTATTTTGGTTAGTCAGTTTACTCTCTCATCTCATGTTTGCTAAGGTAATATTTGTGTAGTTCTGGCAATACAATGATGTCAGGGAACATTTGCCTTCATAGAATCATAGAATCATAGAAAGTTACAGCACGGAAGGAGGCCATTTCGGCCCATCATGTCTGCGCCGGCCAACAAAGAGCTATCCAGCCGAATCCCACTTCCCAGCTCTTGGTCCGTAGCCCTGCAGGTTACAGCATCCCAAGTGCACATCCAAGTGCTTTTTCAATGTGGTTAGGGTTCCTGCCTCTACCACCCTTTCAGGCAGTGAGTTCCAGACCCCCACAACCCTCTGGGTGAAGAAATTTCCCCTCTAAACCTTTCCCCAATTACTTTAAATTTGTGCCCCCTGGTTTTTGACCCCTCTGCTAAGGGAAATAGGTCCTTTCTATCCACTTTATCTAGGCCCCTCATAATTGTATACACCTCAATAAGGTCTCCGCTCAGCCTCCTCTGTTCCAAGGAAAACAGACCCAGCCTATCCAGTCTTTCCTCATAGCTAAGATTCTCTACTCCTGGCAATATTCTTGTAAATCTCCTCTGTACCCTCTCTAGTGCAATCACATCTTTCCTGTAATGTGGTGACCAGAACTGCACGCAGTACTCTAGCTGAGGCCTAACTAGTGTTTTATACAGTTGAAGCATCACCCCCCTGCTCTTGTATTCTATTGAGAGGTCGCACAACACCAGGTTATAGTCCAACAGTTTTATTTGAAATCACAAGCTTTCGGAGCTTACTACTCCTTCGTCGGGTGAAGTAAAACGATACAGACTCGACAAAGCATATATAGATAGAGAACAATGCATGTGTACCTTACAATTGCAGACAACTAAATTAAATCATCCTGACTATCTGCCAAGGCAACCTTAGAAACACACGACAACGCAAAATCATCGAGCAGAAACTGATAGCCAAGTTCCGCACTCATGAAGACGGTCTCAACCAGGATCTTGGGTTTATGTCACGATACATGACGTGATCCGGACTCGAGTCGTCGTTGGCTTGTTCACAGATGTGATTCCCAGTAAAAAAGTAAACATTTTCCCAGTAAAAAAGTAAAAATCTTAAAGCTTATCGTTTTACATACAGACGGCAGCTTTTGACACGTTAGAACCCCTGCGACTACACCTCATTGTCTCAGTTGTATCTTGCTATGTCTTTGATGTGGTACCTTCCTGGCTGACCTGATTAACTTTATCACACCTCGGCAGATAGTCAGGATGATTTAATTTAGTTGTCTGCAATTGTAAGGTACACATGCATTGTTCTCTATCTATATATGCTTTGTCGAGTCTGTATCGTTTTACTTCACCCGATGAAGGAGCAGAGCTCCGAAAGCTTGTGATTTCAAATAAAACTGTTGGACTATAACCTGGTGTTGTGCGACCTCTCAATTTTGTCCACCCCAGTCCAACACCGGCATTTCCGCATCATGACTTGTATTCTATGCCATGGCTAATAAAGGCAAGCATTCCGTATGCCTTCTTAACCACCTTATCTACTTGGCCTGCTACCTTCAGGGATCTGTGGACATGCATTCCAAGGTCCCTTTGTTCCTCTACACTACTCAGTGTCCTACCATTTAATGTGTATTCCCTTTCCTTGTTAGCCCTCCCCAAATACCTTACTACACACTTCTCTGCATTGAATTTCATTTGCCACTGTTCTGCCCACCGGACCAATTTATTGATATCTTCCTGCAGTCTACAGCTTCCTTCTTCAGTATCAACCACACAGCTGATTTTAGTATCATCTGCAAACTTCTTAATCATACCCGCTATATTCAAGTCAAGATCGTTGATATATACCACAAAAAGCAAGGGACCTTGTACTGAGCCCTGCGGAACCCCACTGGAAACAGCCTTCCAGTCACAAAAACACCCATCAACCATTACCCTCTGCTTCCTGTCTCCGAGCCAGTTTTGAATCCAACTTGACACTTTGCCCTGGATCCCATGGGCTTTTAACTTTGTGATCAGTCTGCCTTGTGGAACCTTATCAAAAGCCTTGCTAAAGTCCATATACACTACATCAAACGCACTACCCTCATCTACCCTCCTTGTTACCTCCTCAAAAAATTCAATCAAGTTTGTCAGACATGACCTTCCCTTAACAAATCTGTGCTGACTATCCTTGATTAATCCGTGTCTTTCTAAATGAAGATTTATCCTGTCCTTCAGAATTCTTTCTAATAATTTCCCCACCACCGAGGTTAGGCTGACTGGCCTGTAATTACTCGGTCTATCCTTTTCTCCCTTTTTAAACAAGGGTACCACATTAGCAGTCCTCCAGTCCTCCGGCACCTCACCTGAAGCCAGAGAGGATTGAAAAATGATGGTCAGGGCCTCTGCTATTTCCTCTTTTGCTTCGCTTAACAGCCTGGGATACATTTCACCTATTCAGTTTTTTAAAAATTCGGTATATTACGTGATGCC